>JBCEWC010000121.1:0-79616 GCA_038996855.1 Solanum aculeatissimum
AACCCCCCCCCCCCCCTCCACCCCCCTTTGTATTAAAGCCACCCACCAATCTTTTTTCTTTCCAATTTTTGGGACCATCGTCTTTTTTTCCCTTCTCATTTATTTTACAAAAAGATAATTGAATGTCACAATTTGGTAACTCTTAACATTAATATATAATATTAAACTTATCAAGTTTGTCACAACTAGAGGTAATACTTACAAAGTTAGTGTAAGATATCATAGATGACAAGTTAAATAAGAGCTACTTGTAACATCAATATAATTCCAAGAATCTTGAATATTGGTTTAATTAAATTACTAGCTCTTCAAACATTTCTCATTTTCAATGAGTGGACACTAGAGATATTTCTTATAAGACAAAGAACATAAAGTAATCAAAACAAAAGAGATTGAAAGGCCAACATAAGACTAATAAAAGGGATCCCTCTATTATCTTGGTTATGTAATATCCAATGGCGGAATCAGAATTGTCACTAAAACGGTTCAAAATTTAAAAAAGTAGTTGAAGGGGGTTCGATTTCTACTATATACATATAAAAAATTATTTTAATCATATATAAATAGTATAATTTATCGTCGAAAGGAATTCGGATGAACCCCGGCCAAAAGGGTGGCTCCACCCCTGGTGATATCTATAGCTTTTAGGGGAAATTACATATATATACAAAAAAAAGTAAAAAAATTACAAAAAAAAGAAGTAACTCATGTTTTATTTACATTAAAAATAGCCCAAAATCAGTGAAACTATACATGACTATACAATATAGTTTGTCAAAAGTTATAGAAAGTATACATTATTATATAATATATATTATTTATACATGAGTTATGCACTAAATATACATTATGATACACAAATATACACTGACTATACATGTCTATACAATAAGGACTATATGCCACATATTCAAGTCGTGAAATTAGATATCGATTACACTCTTTTGAGGTGCGCATCCTTTTCAAAACCCTACATGAACTCAAGATAATTTTGTACACACTAAACTACTTTTTAAATATGAGATTAAACTGATACTCGTGTCAGAACAAACTATCTACAGATACGACTCTTTTTCAAATTCTACTTGAACATATAATGCTTTGTGCACCAGACTGAAGTAAAATTCTGATTGGTTATTGATGGTGGAATTTGTTTCATGAAAAGTGGGGTCCAAAAATATCAAAAAGACAAAGGTAACACTTGTAGGAAAAAATCACATGATGAATTTGGTTATATTTGGGGTAGTAGAATCACAGCAGTGGGGATGAGCCCACGCTTAAATCACGTGCGTGGACCTCACTCCTTTTTTATTCCTAACTTTAATTTTTGTCTTTTAAAGGTCATGTGGTCCTATTACTTTTAGCTCGAATTATATATAAATTTTATTTCATTTATAAATATATCAAATTCATTTATAAGTGGATTTAAAATTTTAAATTTAACTAAATATCATTATTCGAATATAGAATTTGAATTAAAATTATTGAGTTTTGTCGATAATGTTAAGAAAGAATTGAAAAAAATGGTTTAATTAAGGAGTATTTCAAGTAAATTCATGATTTTTTATCAAATGAAATTCATGTCCAAAATATCTTTTTTCAATTTTGAGTCATCTTTAAATATTCTCAATTTCGTACATCAATCAAATATTATCCATATGCCTTAAATTTAAAATTCATATTCGATCAGTAGTAAATCTAATTAAATTTGTTGATCGATAAAATTTAGTATTTTAAAATTGAATCTTATATATATGTCTAGGACAATAATTTTAGTATAAATAGAATCAGATGAGAACTTGTTCTCTCAACGTAAAATTCACATCACTTAAATTCAGAATAATGTAAACTCTACCTACTATTCTCAAGTTTATTTGTGTACCATAAGTGCATATTCCATTGGGGGTACATTTTTTATACAATATAGTTACTAGAATGATGGCACAAGTGACATCATGCTATATGCACTATTGCATGTTAACAATTAACCTTTATGAAGATCGTAAGAATTCATAAACTTTAAAAACTCGATCAAACAGACTATTCAAAGGGTCTCTTTGCAATACACAAATTTTGTTGTGATTTAATGTGTTAGGTCCCCTCTCTTCTTTGGTAGGTCCATATTAATATGAATTGTTTGTTATCTAATGCATGCCAATTTTTCGTACCATGTGCTTAATTATATTTTATTCATGTTTATCAATATATAAATATTGGATGTCAACAATCTTGATAGTATAAGGATAATGTTTATCAGGCTTGGTTTGCTTTGTGGATACAAATGAACACAAAAAAATATTGCTAATTAATCGAAGTAAGAAGCAAAATTATTTCGATAAAGACGTTCCTCAATAATATCATCATGATTCTCGAAGTCATGTACGGTAGCAATATCAATATCAAATCAAATACAACGAGTAGTAGGGTCCTGAGCTAAGCCTTGGCTAAACCTTGCAAATCGTAATGCCATAATGCTTTTCAAATCCTCCTGGGGTTGTTTTGTGGATGTGTCTTCCTGTTTGCTTATATGAGTTTTACTCTGCTAGCTACTGAGCATAAGGTAGTGAAACTGAACTGTCTGCTTTCTTTGTAGAGTTGTTACGTAGTTGCCCGCCCTATTAATTTTGACACGAGAACCTCTATGCATCAGTTTACCGAAATATATATATATATATCCTATAGAAATAAGATATATTTAAGTAAAAAATTTATATTGCTATATAATATAAGTTAAATTAGACAGACATCTATGTCAAAAACCAAAAAGCATCAGCCAACAGTATACATGATTCAGTTATGTTTTTGGAAATTTCTTTTTTGCAGCTGGATTTATTTGTACCATGTACATAAATAGTAGTACTCTACTATATATAACCCTATCTACCTTTTTATAGGTATTATTTTTTTGGTATAGTATAGTGTGGTCCATGATACTTAGTATGGACCATCCTATTTTGCCCAATGATATAATTGTAATAGTAAATTTTGGTCTTGGTAAATGATTTACTTTTTGTTGACTCTCTGATGATAATAATTAATAAAGTTTTTTTTAAATAGTAGTTGTACTGCATGCAGTAATGCTTGTAGCTTCTGACTTCTGACCCTATATCTACATCTTAATTAATTTTAAAGGAAGACCTTAATTATGATTAGCAATTCACTAATTACCTTGTAATTAATCTTATGTTATGAAATGTAAATAATGATATGAAGTTTTTAATTACAATTCCTAATGACGAGATTTCTATATAGTTGAATGTGTTGCGATTAGCGCTTCTCTGAAAATTCGTACAACAGACGAAGATTCTGAATTTGAGACTTTCTAAATCTAAAATATTATCTTAAACGAAGGTATTTGCACTTGGATGGACCATCTTCGTTCCCCCGAGGAGCTACTTGAATAGCAAGCGACACATGTCTTGGTTCTGGTTTTGGCTGATCCACCGACATGCCCATTTTCGTAAAAAAAATTCTAGTTCTAACTACAGTACTTTTTCTTGAATATATTACTTGTTGCATACTTAATTACTAAGTTTGACATTTTTTTTCTCTATTCGATACTTGCTATCTCTATCGAATACAATTAATTAATTCAAATTCGCACATTGCAATGTTTATTTCTCAAGGCAGAACTCCCGATAAAATATTTTTCATACTTAGATTTTGAACCTTTACCCTCTAATTAAGGATGGAGAATTCAAAGTATAGTTAGTTAAAACAAAAAAATCCTAGAATTTATAATTATAAGCTGAAAATACTAGATTCGTCTCTAATTATCTTCATGCATTGAAGTCTTAGAGGATGTTTGAATAGGCTTATTTTTAGATGTGTTTGACAAAGATACGAAGTGCTTTTAAACACCTTACTTTAGACTTAAAAGTTTATTTTTTTTAAAGTCCTTTAATAAATAGCTTATCCAAACACCCCCTTAATGAAACAATTTTTGTTTTGGTTAATTCCTACTTCATATTTCGTATCTGTATTGGGCTCTAATTAAATTAAATTCACTCTACAAGACCTATTAAAGACGAAAACACATTTTATGATAATTTGTTTTTTCATATTTAAAAATTAAATTCAAAATAATATGATCTAATTAATTTATTATTTTTTTAAAAAAAATCATATTCATTTCACCGCAATCCGTTCCGACCAAACAATTGCAGCTAAGGAAGGGAACTTTAAAAGCTAACTGCCAGAGAATGAGTCACAAAAATCCCATCATATTAAGTCAACCAACCAATTCCTACGTTACAATTTAAAGTACCACAAGTTGTATATATGATTCATATTAAATCTTGAAAATATGTCATTTTCATATATCACTCCCACCACAAAATAAATAAATAAATAAATTTTTTTCCTACCAACCCTTTGGCTTATCATTAATAATAAATAATAATTAAATGAACACTAAATTTCAAAAACATAAATTAATTTAAAATATCCAATCCCATGGTTGGTTCGAAGTTATAAATTAATTGGTACGTTTTTATTTACTTGTATGTCTTATTATTTGACTCAATCTTTTCGATTAGTTAATGTTCACATCAATCATGATTTTTAAAAAATAAAATTTTAGAGTCCGATTAAAATATTTAAATTACATATTGCAGGACTCATTTCTGAGAACAATACTTCAAATAATATTGGGGGAGGTGATTAGACAGGATATGGTGTTGTTTCGTATCACCGAGGACATGACCTTAGATAGACAAGAGTGGAGATCGCGTATTAGGGTAGAAGGTTAGAAGATTAGTAGGGATATGATATAGTAGGTTTGTAGAGATAGTCATGTCGTTATATATTGGCAGTTATTATCAGTCATTTATTTTATACTTATTGTCTTTATGATTTTCATTTGTTGTCCACTCTGTTTGTTTCATATCTAGTATTTTCTACTTTTGGGGATGATATTTTTTGAGATGAGAGTCTTTCGGAAATAAACTCTCTATCTGATCTCTATGAGGTAGTTGTGAGGTATGCGTATATTTTACCCTCCCTAGACTCCACCTGTGAAATTTCACTGAATATATATTATTGTTGTGCAGAAATTTGAATCCAAAATCATGATTAAAGATGGAGGAATTCGACTCATGAGTTAATAATGATAACAATTGTTTCTAAAAGTATAAATTAAACTTTTGCCTGCATTATTCCCTACCATTATTTTTTTAATGATTTTATCGTACGTTAGCAAATTAAAGATCAATAATTGTTTTTCCATGTTTCCCTCTTCATTGGCAAAATCTTGATTAACACTAATATTGCTTTATTAAACTTAGGGTTGCAATCAATTAATCCATCTATTTTAGCTGATGAAAAGAAAAAAGGTTTCATTTTGTTACTCTAACTATAGATCTCTTTCTTGATATTTATATATAAAATTTATTGTAACAATCCATCGTAAGATGAGAAGTTCCACATCGGCAAAACACCCGAAAGATGTTGGGTATATAAGTAAACAAACTTTACATATTAGTGACACATTTTAAAGTCACGCGGGCCTAGGCCCAAAGCGGACAATATCACTAACAGGGTGAGTTGTTGTAGATAACATCTGACCCATTCTTGTGTCAGCCTTGTCGACGAAGTGGGCTAGAGTTCAACTGAGTTTAAGTAAATCCCGGTGAGGCGGGGCAAAACCTCAGTGTTGAGTCTAGGCGAATCCTATGCGGTGGATCAAACCTCAGCGAGGATATTGAATCCATAGAGGGGGTGTATGTAACAACCCATCTTAAAATGAGAAGTCCCACATCGATAAAATACAGGAAAGATGTTGGGTATATAAGTAAACATATTTTGCCTACTAGTGATGCGTTCTAAAGCCTTTCGGACCTAGACCCAATTAAGCGGAAAATATCACTAGCGGGGTGGATCGTTACATTTATATATACTGATATTGTATCAATATATTTTAATTCCTTATTGTAAGTAAAAATATCTTATTTATCGGGTTATTGATCGAACAATTTTTGTCTAGAGACAGAGGTAAGGGGACACAAAGAGTTTCTTTCGCTGAAAAATTATATTTATATAATTTGTTAGTAGTTATTTTTCTGTATATACAATAGATATTGAATCTCATTATATTGAATTCTTTCTTTATTATATTTTAAATCCTCTTAATGAAGATCCTGACGCTGCACTATATTATGATTGGTGACATGATGTATGTATTATGTTTTTATATTCTAGGTGGACCTTATAATATAATATAATATTTTTTTTATAATATGTGTAGAAATCAAACTTGGATCCTTTTCACTCCTTATATAATTAATTTATTTTATTTTAACTTAGAAATAAACTATATGTCACGTTAAAACATTTGTTGAATAAAATAAAATAGAATAGAATGACAATAGACGACAATGTAGTTCAATATATTTAAGGATTACAAGGCATTTTATGCGTAAAAATAATTAATCTAAAAAAATGTATTGTTTATTTTTTTAATTAGATTTTCAAATCAATGAATTCGACCATTTCTTAATTATCACCAAAAGCCAGGATGAAGTGGTAAGTTCCCTTCATGCATTTTTAATCAGATCGAGACTTGTATATAGAATTGTCTTTGATAGGAAGCACTTTATCCTCAAAGTGAAACTTTCCGCAACTTCAAATTAATCAAGCCTTAAAGCGGATCCTCGATATTGAATGGAAATCAAAAAAAATAAAAATTCTTATTAGTAATTTTTTTATTTAATTTCTTTTGGCATAAGCGTGCTTCCTAATAAAACATATAAAGGCGGCCCACGTAGGAAAATTTAACTTTTAATTTTCATATAAATAGTGACATGAACGTAGTCGAATAAATTCGTTTTTTTAATTTAATTTTTATTTTGTTTGATGCCAGTTAAAACCAATGTTTTGTTTTAAAAAAAAATTTATTTATACATGACATAAATAGCAGCTTCATACTTTTTGTTATTTAATGGACTGTCAATATTCTGTTTGATGCTTTCATACCCTAATAAAAACACATAAACCTAATCCTTCGCGCAGTGGGTGAGTACGTATACTATTGTATTTTTAAAATTAGAAGTGTGTAGACTCAAAAGAAGGAAAAGGGATTGAAAGTCACTTAACTTAATTACTTAATATTCATGGCTATAATTAACGAAAATTAATTGACTCTGTATCTATCTCAATGAAAATTAAAAGGTTTATAATCCAAATAGTATGAACAATTATTATTTATTTAATATATATAAATTATAATTAATTTAAATTTAATAATTTTAAATAATAATATTCATAATTCATAAATTTTAAATTTCGATAGTTATGGTACCTACCTACACGCACGTGGAGGCAAAAGGAAGAAGAAACATACATAGCCCTCTTCTTTAAAATTGTGTTAGTGAAAGTGAAATAATATGATTTTGATATCTCAAAACAAGTTGGAACTTCAAAGTAATCATATTTCATCTTTATTATATAGTACAATGTAATTGTCATACTGTTATTTCTAGACAGCAAGTGGGATAGACAATATTTATTTTTGTTTTGTATTTTTAATGATACTTTTTTCTCAATCAAGGCATAAGTAAGAAAGCAAATTATATGAAGGTGATGTTCATCTTCTCTTTAATCTTATCTATCATAGACACAAAAATTTTATGGGACTCTATAAGACGTGTTTCATTTTAATTAGGTTTTTGGAAACTATTTTATCCTAAATTCTACCTTATGCGATATTGAAATTTTATGGGGTGTTCCATTCTAGTTATGTTTTTTAGAGGCTACTCTGTCCTAAACCTTAGGTTATGCGACACTGAAATTTTATGAAACTCTACAAGACGTGTTTCGTTCTAGTTAGGTTTTTTCGAGGCTACGTTGTCCTAAACCCAGGTTATGTGACACTGAAATTTTATGGGACTTTACAAGACGTGTTCCATTCTAGTTAGGTTTTTTGGAGGCTATGCTGCCCTAAACCCTAGGTTATGCGACACTGAAATTTTATGGGACTCTACAAGACATGTTCCATTCCAGTTAGGTTTTTTGGAGGCTACTCAACCCTAAACCCTAACTTTTGCGACATTGAAATTTTATGGGACTCTAGAAGACGTGTTCCATTCCAGTTAAATTTTTTGGAGACTACTCTATCATAAACCCTAACTTTTGCCTATACAAAGGGTATTATATTTCCTTAAAGATGCATCTCATATATCCCATACATTTTGGGATATTCATAAAGAGATCAAAATATGGTTCAAGGAGGTCAGAATCATCCTATGTTTGAGAAATACGCCACTTACGGTTCTCGAATCATGGAGAAATCTCAGGACAGAAGAATCAAGAAAGAAACAAATTTGTACCCACATTGTATATCAATAAAATTATATTTCTTCATATTTTATTTGTGATTACAATTTATCTTTTTATCACATTAAAATTTATTGCAAACATCTACTTTCTAATTTATTTATTTTTCAATTTAATTTGGGGTAAGCACAACAAGCAAGAAAATGACATTTATTTTTGCATTCAATATATATCAACATTTTTTAGACTTTGTCATAATAGTTTCCTTCAATGATATACAAGGTATACATATTGACAGTGTAATAAAGTGTTACCTTTTTATAAGAAATTTAATTGGTTATTATAGACTTATAGTAAGTTATAAATATGGCTCTATTTCTCAAGTTATTAATTGTTTCATACTTTATAGGTCAATATATGTTACTTTATGATATAAAAGACATGTATACATCATATACAACTTAAAAGTCTTCAAAGAATAGTTAAAAAGAACAAAATTAATTTGCTCAAATGTACACATCACCATTAATGGAATATTCATCTTGAATTGATTGTAAAACCTTTGTGAACAAAATTTCAAAAACAACAAATTTATTGGGGTGGGTGGGGGTGGGGCTGTATTATTTTTGGCATTAAGAACAAAAAGAAATAGTTTCAACTTCCTCATAATTGACACATTAAATTAGGTTAAAATATAGTTTGTGAATCTCTATATATTTTGGCATTACAATGATTTTTTTTAAAAAAAATATGAAAAATAAATTGAAACGAATGTATGGAATTTTAGAAATTGCATGAAGGAAAAAGTATCTAAAACGATGTTAGAAGATCATTCATCTCATTAGTTAACCACCGATGTGAGACTTCTTCACGACTCTTCAACGGTTTTTGTATATAACAAAGATATAATATCAATTATCTTACCAAAAGTATTATTTTTCATATGCTTTATTACCAAAGCCGACAAGAGTCTACTGGAACAATCTAAATATAGAAGCGAGACGACCCCATACATACTATTCTCCTCAAATTTTACTTATAGGATTACATATAATTTTTAGGTGGTTCAAGAAGTTAAATACAGAAAAAAAAAATTCTTACATAGCTCTTGACTGACATACGTACGCGTTGAATTTTGTCATATATACAAAATACATAAAATTTTCCACAAAAATTGACTAGCTAGATAACTCCCCAAATTTCACTTATAGGAATACTTATCATTTTTAAGTGGTTCTAGAAGTCACATAAAGGGAAAAAAAAGAAAGAGAGAGAACATGTTCTTACGTAGCTCTTGACTTTGACACACGTATACGCGTTGAGTTTTGTCATATATATATAATACACAAATTTTCCACAAAAATAGACTAGCTAGAAAACTCCCCAAATTTTGGAGTACACATTATATTATTTTCTTGACATTGTCTTTTGATATGACATTGGTAATTATAAACATAGTGGATTAAGCGTGTACTCGATTGATGAAAGTTGGTAATAATAACATTGATTGATTTGTATTATATCGATCGTCCTTTAAAGACACAACTTTTTAAAAAATATTCGCGTAACTTTTTCCGCCAATACTTATAAGTCCCCAACTATTGTCTCTAGAATTTGTGGAATTCCTTTATTTTTTTTCTTTTTTGTAGCCAATGGGATGACAAAATTCCCTTTCACTTCACACATTAATCTTATCAAAATTTGTGGCCATCAAAAGACAAGATGTATTGCAACATTGAACAATCAACACAAAGTCAAGTTCACAAAGCAATTTTTTCCACACTCCTTTATGTGTGGGGCTAATTTTTGTTGAAGAAATAAATAATAGGGTCATGGTCCATTACTCCTTTAATTGTTTCACATATTCATATATAAAATAAAGGCGAGGGTCTTTTGCAAACAACGTATCTATCTCTATGAGGTAGTGATAAGGTCTGCATATATTTTACTCTCTCCAAATTTCACTTATGAAATTTCACTGAGTATGTTATTATTGTTTATATATATATAAAATAAAATACATAAAAACTAGGTTATTATAAGTATTTTCTTCTTATATTACATGAAATGAAATATTATAAATCGATGTTATTTTTTGGTCATGTGTTGAATTATTTTATCATATTTTTACGCTATCAGTATATATAACTTACTCTCAAAGGAAATATTTCTTCATGAGAAACATTGACCAAAATTTCTAAAGTAGAAAGGGGGTTGGTGAAGTTATGGTAAGTCAAGTTTCCTTATCTTTTTTGGTAGAAAATAATATATATCTTTGGTAGCTTGCAACTTCAAATGCTACAAGACATGAATTTCCATTTTAATGGTCTAAATCAATGATCGAGCTAAAATTTCAATTAAGGGGTTCAAAATTTGAAAAAGTAAGCACATGAATTAGTCGAAAGGGATTCGACATCTACTATTAAATAGTATAATTTTTCGACGAAGGGGGTTCGGATGAACTCCTTAGCCAAAGAATGGCTCCACCACTGGTCTAAAGCATCCTAGAGATAAATCTAAATATCTTATTATTGGATCAAAAAATTCGAATATCAAACCATTACTTTCTTAACAAGTGATAAAAGTCGTCTCTAATAAGCAACATAAATTGTGATAGGATGATCAAGATTTTTTCTTCCTTAATCAGAAATATCAGATTCAAGCACCAAAATTATGAAAAGAAAAATTATGTTGAAAACGTCATCTTCAAAAATAGACCTTGCAATATGCCATTCAAAATTAGCGATAGAAAACCCTAAAAAAGGTTAGAAGAAAGAAGTCTCCGATAGGACCAAGGTCAATGGAAATGACAAAAAGAAAATCATAAACAATTTAATATAAAAAGCAAAATTTCTATATCAATAAATTTTAAAATATTTTTAAAAATAAGTTATTTAAACTTGCACGAATCCACCCAAGAATAATAATTTTCTATAGACAATCACAAGAAGTTTCTTGGAAAATTTTATAGTAATGCCAAATTTAGTCTGATTCAACCATTTTGTTTTTATTAGACATTTATCTTCATTTTTTTTTAATAATATGTGGCCCTATTATTATTATTTTTTAAATTAATTGAATGGAATTAATATAAAACAAATAACCCATTAATATTTATAGGAAAAAAATGTATTTGAAGAGTAGTTTTCAAGTAAGCCACACTTCTTCCTCAGTATTATCTTTTTTGGGAATAAGGAATTACTCCTTTTGTTCTTTTTTATTTGTCATTTTTAATTAAAAATTAAATAATTTAAAATTTAATTAACATTTTAAGATATATTTTTTCATCATATTGATATGAAAAAAATTGTAATTTATTGTACTTTTCGTATAGTTTTAAATATCTATAATTTTATTTAATTTTAAAAATGAGTCAATTAACTTGAAATACGCAATATGCATCGGGGGGATAACTTAAATGGAAGACATGTGTCAAAAAAAGCTTTTATCAATTAATTGTCGTCAAGTAATTATATATTATGATTATATTATTTAATTTGATGTAAATATCTGTGTGACTAAATATTTTAATGTATAAATTAATAGTGCAAAGCACAAACTATTGAGTTCCCAAATTGGGTTATCTAGACATGACATGGCTCGAAAAATATGATGTTTGGTGAGTCTCCTTTCGTGAACTAGTTCTTGAGATTGAGTTCGATTCAAACTTTATTACTATTCAATATAAACGGCTTCACAAAATCACTTGAAAAGAATGCATTATTACTATTCAATATAAACGACTTTTACTTTGATGTTATTATTCATGATTGTAAAGCACTCATGTGTGGCTTTACTTCTATTTCTTTGGCTTTCATTAGAAGATCAGCAAACCAGTGTGCCCATCAGTTAGCTCGGGCTTCCGATTCTTTGACTGATGCTATGAAGTGGATAATAGATCCCCATCTTTGATTCATGATGTACTCAATTTTGATTTGACCAATAATTAATCAAAATCTCTATTTAAAAAAAATATAAACGACTTTTATTTGAAAAGAATGCATTATTATTATTATTTAATATAAGCAACTAAAAGCAGAAGCGACATTCACAAAATTACTTGAAAAGAATGCACTATTACTATCCAATATAAACGAATTTTGTTTGAAAAAATATACCATTATTATATTATTTAATATAAGCGATTAAAAGCAGACACGACTTACCATAGGAAGGGGCATCCATAAATGAATCAAAATAATTATATGAAGGAAAGACCATATAATTAATTAGTATAATAAAGTTAGGGACACATGTTAAAGGTACATATGGCCTAGGTAGTCAAGTAAATTAGGGCATTCCTAGATTGACTATAAGTCAACTTATTATATACTACTTACTATATAGTATTCCCCATCAATAATAATTGGGAGATTCTGATATACCTTCCAATGATTGGTACTGTTACCAATAAAATAGTCCATTATTATATAGTATAAAAGTGCTACAATATTTGTTTCCTAATAAGTATGTCTTAAAGTAAAGTAATCAATAATCTCAACAACATAGCTTAGAAATTTCCTCCAAAAATAAGAAAAAATTAGATTGAATGATCAAGTTATTGTTGCACTTTTTAATATCTAAATTGTACAAACTTTTCACTTTCAATGTTATATTCATATCGAATTCATATACATTTATTGATTTTTTTGAACAGTTCAAGCAATATAGGTTAATATCGTACAATTATTTTTTTAGCAAAAAAAAAGAAAGAAATCATATTATCCCTTAGTTGCCCAAGTAGGCAACCTTTAATGAAGGAAAAGTATGTGAATGCAAGACTTAAATTTTTGTGTCTTTTGAAGTTAATAATATTATGACTTCATATATTGTCTGTTATAATTTTTTTTAAGATAAATATTTAAATTTCGCTTTGAAAGCATTAAGTTCAGATGAATTTGATGTTTCAAGGCTATGTTTGACTCCAAGTTCAAATTCACAATTAATGGGGTCTGAGGAGGATATTGATGTGTATGTAGTTTTATTCCTATAAATGTAAAGACAAAGATACTATTTTTGATAGACCCAAAAAAAATAAAAAGGAGAACAATAGAAAATAATATGATAAAAATTGTGATTGCAAACACGACTCACAATTATTATTCTATTTATTTGGTTAAAGCGGGATAATTATACTGTCAATTCTTCAAGGTAAATGTATATGATTTGAGTTTTTGTATTATTCTGAATAATTTAAAGGAAACTTACCTAAATATATCATTTTTAAAAAATATTTATCATTTATAGTTATACAATTTTAATACATTGTATCACATGTATAGTTCATTTTAATACATGATGTAGATTTATTATCAAAACAAACTTAATATATTTTAATACACTTATAATACATCTATATTAATTGCACTTATAAAAGAAATTAATTGATCGAGGAACTACTTTCTTTTTGTTTTTCCTTTATTTTCTTATTATTTTGTTAATTGAAATTCAACGAATTGGATGAAATCCTATAACATAAAATTGCATGTTTTTCCTTTCGAATAAATTAATCTATAACGTTTGTCCTTTAGCGACAAACTTGTGTCAACTGAGACATAAGTTCTTTAGAAATCGAAGGCAGAACTATGCATAACTTGTTGGACATTATGATACGAAAATATTAACTTACGAAGAGCATAAAATAAATACCAGCATAAAATAGGGGTAAAAATGTAAATCCCATCTTGCAAGCAAAAAAGTGAGTTATCAAATTGGGCTTGGATCTCTAGTATCAACACATATCATTCAAGCCCATTAGAAAAAGGCCTGAGAACAAAATTAGTCCAATAACTTTCCTGGACTTTGAAACATATCTTACCTTATCTTTGGTAAAAGCTTATCGGGATAATTGTAGTGCATGATCGTTCGGTAAAAAAAGAAGAAGCTATTCTTAGGCATGTATAGTTAGTTAATATCTCATGTATAGTCAAGTTGTATTCAATTTTTGAGTGTATCGTAATGTATATTCAGTGTATAACGCATGTATAAGAAATCTACATTGTATAGTCAATGTACACTTTCTGTGATTTTTGGCAAGTTATATTGTATAGTCATATATAATTTCAATGATTTTGGGCTATTTTTTATGTAACTAAAAGAGGGTCATATTTGTTGTAAATTAATTAGTTTATTATATATGTTTGAAATTATCCCAAACTTATCTGCATCGGGTGTTTATACCAAGTCAACGAACACATTTACCGAACTTAATCACGATTGATTAATGTGTGTATATTCCATCAAATTACTCAACTGCAACAAGTTACATCAGTCTGACGCAAACACTCGATACGGATAATTATTTACCTAACTTATCTGCATTGGACGTTTATACCAAGTCAACGAATACATTTACCGAACTTAATCATGGTTGATTAATGTGTGTATATTCCATCAAATTACTCAACTGCAACAAGTTACATTAGTCTGACGCAAACACTCGATACGGATAATTATTTACCTAATTTATCTGCATCGGACGTTTATATCAAGTCAACGAATACATTTACTTAACTTAATCACGGTTGATTAATGTGTGGATTTATTCCATCATATTACTCAACTACAACAAGTTACATTAGTCTGTAAACACTCGATACAGATAATTATTTACCTAACTTAAACTCATTGTGTCACAAGATCCAACTTTTGCACCTACCATTCTACAAGTGAAAAGAAGAAGAAGAACACAAAAGATATATCAATAAGAAGTAAGAGCTAGTGTGTCCTCTAATCAACAACTAAGCTTTAAATGACAAAAAAGAACTCAACAAATTTCAAAATTCTTGTCAATGTCACAAGTTCATCTTCCACCTCACAATTGTCCATCATGGTGTCCTCCTAGATAAGGCAAACAAATTGCTTGGCTCTTTTTTATTCTCACAATACAATACAAACAAACCACCAAAATCTCACTTCTCATTTTATACAATATACAATATATGTAGCAACATTTGCATAATACTTTTGTCTATTTGATATCTCAAGTTCAATTAATTCTGATTCGCATGATATAATCTCACTAAACAAAATTAGCCCTTTACCTTAATTTCATGAACTTCAATTTGAGACCTCAACTTGATAACAGAAGAATCTCATCCATCTCATTTAGATTCGCACGACATAGGCTCCAGAGAAATAGCCCTTTACCCTTAGTTTCTTGATTTTCATAACTTCAACCTGAAACCTCTAGTTAATACATAAGAGTCTCATACACATTTTTTTTTGGATAACCGTGATTTCCAGAGCTAACTTGCACGAACTCGACTAGTTTGACAAAATACTTGCCACCTACCAAAGCAACAGATACAAAGGAAGAGTCTTATACATCTCATTCCACTACAATTGGTCTTGAGGTTATTACATAGCTAAAGGACTACTTTTTTTTTAATCAAGATGAGTAACCTTTTCTTCAAGATTTATCCACCCTCTTTCAGAATAAATCATCGAAATCTTCAACCAAATTCTAGTACAATAAGATGTTGCTCCAATAATGATGAATATTCTAGTACAGAACACATGAATGGTTGGGTACTTAGCAAATTTCCAGAAAAGAACCTAGTACAACATCAACATGGCATAGTGAAACCACCTAGGCCAAAAAGAATCATTCTTGTTAGACATGGAGAAAGTGAAGGAAATGTTGATGAAAGTGTCTATACAAGAGTTGCTGATCCTAAAGTTGGATTGACAGAAAAAGGGGTTATTGAAGCAGAGGAATGTGGAAGGAAAATGAGGGAAATGATTGAGAAAAATGATGACGATGATTGGAAAGTTTATTTCTATGTTTCACCTTATAAAAGAGGAATCGAAACGTTGAGAAATTTGGCTGTCTCTTTTGAACGTTCAAGAATTGCTGGTGTTAGAGAAGAGCCTCGTTTGAGAGAACAAGATTTTGGTATGAACATGTTTTGTACTTGTGTTTTCTTGTTACATGTCTTACATTGGTTGAAGGAATAGGTTGTTATATGATCTCGGATAATCTATGGTATCAGAGTTAGTTTCATCTCGTTTCTTGATTTACATAATGTTGGAATTCCATGTTGTGTTGTTCGCGCTCTAATGTCGTACTCCGAGCATAGATACAAGAGGTGTTAGGTGTTCCAAATCAGTTGAGGGACTGCAGAGTACTTAAACATTTGAAATTAGAAAAAAGTTACAGCCAAATACCATTCAGACATCTAGTTTACGAAATATGCACACAATGTATAGATAGTGTATACTTTACACTAAATATACATATATAGCGTATAGATATACACTATATACACAACTCAAGTGTATCGATCGTGTATACTAAGGGTACATTTGCTTAAGTTTCTGTTGCAACTATGGGTTCAAAATACTGAATTCAGTTCAACTCAAAGGCGATAGGCTGCATCCACTTGTGAGGGAATGAGTTGGTGTCCCCTTTTTCTTGTTGGGATAATCGAGAAATCCCCGAGGGCAGCTGGTGGATAACGAGTCCAACCTTCTACCATGTTTTTATACGTGGCACTGGTCAAACTCATAACGTGCACCTAATACACATGTCACACGTTGTGCTCTTGCCACTAGACCAAAGCACCAGGGCATGTCCATTTTCTTTGCATTAACTTGGTTTTGGTAGTACTGTTATAGCTACTTATGAATTGTGTCTATGAAGGAAATTTTCAGGACAGAGAACAAATGAAGATAGAGAAAGCTGTACGAGCTCGTTATGGTCGTTTCTTTTATAGGTTTCCTAATGGAGAATCAGCAGCAGATGTTTATGACAGAATCACAGGTGTGTCTGTTTTTACTTTCAAGATTCTTTTGTTGCAGTTTTCCTCTGTTCTGTGCTCGCTATGCCCTTGTGCCTTTAGTTGAAGTACATATAGGTCGTCAATTCAATCTATCTTGATGGGATTATTCTAGTAGGTAGTGAGAATACTAGTAGTATCGACAAGAGTCTTACATCAATAGGTGAAGATTTCGAATAGGGTAGGCTTGGAGTAACTGATAAAGTTGCTGCTACCATTTGACTAGGAGGTCACAGGTTTAAGCTTGGAAACAACCTCTAGTAGAAATGTAAGGTAAGGTTGCGTACAATAGACCCTTGTGGTCGGGTCCTTCACTGGACCTGCACATAGCGGAAGCTTTAGTGCATCGGGCTTGCCCGTAGGCTTGGAGTCAGAAGTCCTATTCTTCGCTCTAACTTCCAATTGATAGGCCAATTCTGTTTTTGACCTATCGCGATCGAAACCTTACTATCTCTGTATGCTTTGGCCGCCCCATTCTCACTAAAGTTGTGGTTGTGTCAAGCTTGCAGGGTTCAGGGAAACACTTAGAAGTGATATTGACATAGGAAGATTTGAACCACCTGGTCAGCAGAGTCCAAATATGAACCTTGTTATAGTTTCACATGGACTTACACTAAGGGTGTTCTTGATGAGATGGTATAAATGGACTGTGGAGCAATTTGAAGGACTACATAATATAACTAATGGTGGCATGATTGTCATGGAAAGAGGCTATGGTGGAAGGTAAACAACACAATCTTGATGTTCTCTCAAGTTTCTTTCCGTTTGGCCAAGCTTTCAAAATCTGCAAGCCTTATGGTTCTTGTCGTTTCTTAACAACAACATGCCCAGTGAAATCCCACAAGTGGGGTCTGGAGATGGTAAAATGTACGCAGACTTTATCACTACCTCATAGAGATAGATAGGTTGTTTCCGGAAGACCCTCACCTCAAAAATATTAGGCTCCAAAAGCAAAAGATACTAAATATGAATCTTGTCGTTTCTTTGCGCTTTTAAAACCACTGCTTGTGAAAAATCTGTAGGTACTGTTTGTCAATGCACCATACAAGGGAGGAGTTGCAGAAATTTGGAATGACTGATGAAATGTTAATTGACCAAGAATGGTAACAAGCTACTCAATTTTTCTGTTTAAATAATTCACTTGGGGTTCTTGTTTTATCTATTTTTCATTGATTTTTCTATGAAGGCAAAAGGTAGCCAAGCCAGGTGAACTAAACTATAATTGCTTGATTACTGGACCATCTTACTTTACTCATTTTGATGATGATGATGACAAGAATTTTGAGCTGTAACATTGGAGAAACTTTTGAAAGTATATGCTGTTGGAGCTTATAACCATATTTGGTGAAAATGCGTCAGCTTTTAAGAGATGATTTGATTTATATACACCGACAGTACAAAAGAATTTCACACTACCAGTGTAGTTTTACCTGTTGTAACTTGACATCAGTCATTTTACCATGTTTAAAACAGGCTATCAAACCTGTGTTCCTGTAAAAAAACGATTTTATGTATATTAAACATGGCTTAGTTGTTGAGCATACATGAATTTAGGATCACAGCAAGCTTCAAGGAAGACAGCATTTGGTTCACTCCACACATGAAATGTGCTTAGGCATTAGGTATTCAACATAGGAAAACAACTTGAAAAACAGCTACTGTCTCACTGTATGTTCATAGCTTCATTGTCATCACCAGTAGTCCTAGGACAAGGAATCTCCAAATATTTTGGATGATTGTGAGAACCCCACATAGAAGGAAAATTTGGGTACCAGCATATGACTAGTCAGTCAAACAAAAGAAGACATGACTATCTTTCAGTAAAGACTAATCAATAGCCAAAAGAAAAGTGTCTAATGGTACAAAGAAACACATCATAGAATGAAATTATGTTTCCATTTTTCCTTGAGGGGAAACTGGAAAGATGGTTCCCTATGCAGGAATCTAATGGCATTTGGAGAACAAAGACAAATATAGTAAAAGTATTCTCTACTGTTTACAACACTTTCATTCCTTGCAACAGTAAGACACATGGAATCGAACGTTAAGGAACAAACACAGTACTAGAATCTGACAGTGGTACTAGATTTAGACAGATAGCTACTGCACAGCCTTTAAATTCAAAAGAAAATGGTATACCTCACAATATATGTTGGCATAATGCCATTACCAAATTTTGATACATAAGCATTGCACAACTATGTACCTCAAAGAAATACTGAGCATAGAGGAAAATAAGCAAATTAGACAACTACGATGCTAGGTTCTGGACTGGAATTTGTTACACTGAGCAAATTCCTTTCATGCGAAACAAAATTAGTGATTGGAAAGTTAAACATCAAACAATAAGGTAATCTTTAGAAAAATTGTCCAGTAAGGGAAGAGAACATTGAAGACCTTCAAAGTTCACACTGAGGAATATGGTGCTACAGTATTAACATGAGGGAAAAACAGTGCATCTAATCCTAGCGAAACTGGCTCACAAAGGGCATAGACATAATGAATTTCATTAGCAACCAGAAAGGCAAAAATGATCAGTCTTGCTTGCACACTTGCCAGCTAATGATCTCAAGATCGACGAAGATCTAAGACAATAAGCAATTCACCATGTTGCTGCAATCCTTGGCATAGCCATCACGAAATCAATAGCAATTTCCCCTGGTCATAAGTAGTGACAATGACCCTTATCTCCCAAATAACCTGAACTTTGTTAACTTGCTTAAATTGGTCATCCATGTCTTGTTATACCGAACATATGAATTCTCCCTGTAACAGAATTCTAGCATTCAGGAAGTCACATAACTTTTAAGTAGGATGACCCTTTGTGATAAAACCACTGATTCAGAAAATTCAGTCACAGACAGGAGAGCTCTAGATGGGATCAGAAAGAAATAATTCTCACATCACATGACACCTAACAGGAAAAAAGTGCCTGCTTAGTGCTTTCTTCCAGATTAAAAACCTAGGATCATGATCATCTCTGTAAATTTGACTCTGCAGTATTGAATTGTGCTACTTGTTTCAAAGAGGACAAAAATGAATTGGTATAAGATGAGGGCTGAGGAATAGCAATAGCTGAAACTAGACAATCATAGAGTGGCCAATACCCTCATCTAATGCACAGGTTAAGTCTCAAGAATTCTCAATTGTTGCAGTCATGACACGCATTTGACGAGGGCGTTCAGGCTCACCATTTCGCCTCCAGAAAGCCCTTCTCCACCAAATTTCAAATGCCCTCTGGATATTTGGGCAGTCATCACCAGAGTTCAAAAACCGATCAAACCAAGCCATCAGAATATCTTGCTGCAACACCATTGGTAGGGTCAGAATAGTATTGCTCAGACCATCCTCAATTAAATGTCGATCGAGACCTCTTGATGCCCTCCTCATCCATCCAAAATCCTCATAGAATGGCACTAACCATGTCTGCAAAAGAGAGCACCTAGCATCCTTGGAAGCTAGTAATTGCCCTTTACCAATACCAACAAAGAGTCTAGCCGTGACTCTACTAACCTCATACCTATGGAGTGCGGGCACCTTAGGATGTGCCTCAGATAATTCAGACTGAGAAGCCCAAGTCCTCAAAAAATCTTCAGCTATCTGTCTATCAATCAAGATATCCAAAATCCAGTGCAGATTATCAGCCTGTCGTGCAATCTGACCCACATCCATCATGTCTGCATCTGCTGCCCGTAAAAAGTGGCGGTGGAGCAATTGCAGACATGCATTGCAAGCTGAATACAATGACTCCTTCCTCAAATCGTTATGAGATGAATTCTCATGCAACATTTTGGATACCAAGCCTTTCATTTCTCGCCTTGCCTTCTCATCCTTCCCTTCAAGAACCACATGCAATAGCTTGAGAAGCACTTCCTCATTCCCATTCCCACTCTCTGTTCCTGATGTAACATCAAGAGATACCCTCCTTAAAACTTCCCCAGCACCTACCCCTTCAAGACGAAGCTCAGACAATAGTGAAGCTACCTTTTCTTCTTCATCCTCAGTCCAAGGAGCAGCTTCCAAGTATTCCAGGCACGATAACACCCCCGCGTCGAACCCAATTGCAGCAGAAACCTATAATACAATGTAATTGGCTAAGGTAAAAATATAATTGCACAATTCTATTCTCCTGCATATGTGTATTGTGTATGTGTATGAGTGTAAAGACAAGACTTCATCTCTAAATCAACCATACCTTCACAAAGCACATTGCAATATATTTGCAAGCAATACAAATGCAGCCATATGAAATAACTTTTGGACACAAACATAAATGCATGGGCTAATGAACAAAAACGATAGCATTGACATCTAACTTACGTTCACAACTCAAAATTGAGCAAGTATATGCTTAAATATTGAGGTCACACATCTATCTAGTAAGTGATTTCAACAATAATCAACCAGGTGTCGATTCCAAATCAGTTAGGGTCGGTTATGTGAATCCTCTATTTCATACATCCAATCACAATTTACTTTAAAAGGAATATTTTGTAGCACAATTCCATTACTAGGCAATTATACAACACAAAAAAGTAAATTTAGATGCCCAAGCATTACCTTTAAGATCCCAAGGACTTTGGAAACATCTTCTTTCATGAGCCTTCTCCTCAAATCCTTGCAATACATCAATCTCAAAGTTTCAATATACACTTCAATATCATCACAATCTGCAATCTCAACAATGTAAGGACCTGAATTTCTCTGTTGCTTTACCCATTTCTCCGACAACTTCACAGCAAAAAAACGACTATGGACCACCAAGATCTGCCTATGAACATTCATAGCAACACTCAAACCATCCTTAGAACTCAATGTTAACTTCACATCACTCGAACCCGAATCATTAAACTGATTCCCCGGGCTTCTACAAGCTAAAAGATCCAAAAGTCGCTGTTGCATTAAAGCCTGTTTGTCCAATGGGACAAATGAAGCAGGCTTCTGATTTGAGCATCCATTCGAAATGGGTGTGTTGATTGTCGATCTCGGAATACATTCAGGTTCGTTTGCCATCATTTCGAAAAGGGTCGGACTCGAACGAGTCTTGTCCATCGAGGGTGGCGGTGACATTGGGTTCAGCAGCCCCGCAGTAAGCGCTGAGTTGAATTTACTGAAAGACGACGGAAATGCTTCGTGGGTGTTGTTATTCGGGATCGGAGTACCACCTCCTCCACCCCCACCGTAGATAGACTCCATAACTCGAGGTAACGTAGTCGGCGAGTATCGGATCTTGGTATTATCCGAAACCGTGGAGGAGGAGGAGGAGGAAATGGGTTGCGACGGCGGCGGTGGCGGAGACGGCGGAGGGGGTAAAACAGTGGATGATTTAGAAGCAGGACAACACCATGAATTGTCAGGTGAGACAATGGTTGGCGTATCAACTTTGCGAGTTTCGTTGAGGCATTTTGTCGAACAGTTGGTGGGCGAACAATCAGAAGGGTTAGTAGTAATTGTAGTTTCACGGCAACGTCGGCGTTTGGGTTTAATGGGTTGGATTTGGAATTTGAGATGTGCTGCCATATGGTAAAATCAGTGTGGGTCTTGGTAGTAGTAGTAATATTTTTGTGGTTTTATTTTGTCCTTTAGGGCCTAAAATTCCCCGAGCATGGAAAACATCACACATAGATATGGACAAGATCAATAATATAGTGGTGGATAAAGTCGAAACCTATCTGTGTTAGTGAGAGATAATAGGTACCACGTGTAACTAATCGATCAAAGCATGGTGGTTGATAAATTTGATATGTACCTGTGCTGATGAAAGATAGTATAATTAGTCGAATTATGCATAAGGTGAACAAAACATCTGTGTTGGTGAGAGATAGTATAATTAGTCAAATTATGCATAATCTGAACAAAATACTTGTGCTTATGAGAGATAGTATTATTAGTCGGACTATAGGCAAGTTAGTAGAATACTTATGTTGTTGAGCGATAGTATAATTAGTCAAATTATGCACAAGCCGAGCTGAACACATGTGTTGGTGAGAGATGGTACTATTAGTCGAAATATGCACAAGCTGAGTTGAACACCTTTGCTGGTGAAAGATAGTATAAATAGTCAAATATGCACAAGTCGAACTGAACACATGTGCTGGTGAGAGATGGTACTATTAGTCGAATTATGCACAAGTTGAGTTGAACACCTTTACTGGTGAAAAATAGTATAAATAGTCAAATTATGTATAAGTTGAACTGAACACATGTGTTGATGAGAGATAGTATTGTTAGTCGAACGATGCACAAACTGAGCTGAACACCTGTGCTGGTGAGAGATAGTATAATTAGTCAAATTATGCATAAGCTGAATTGAATACATGTGTTGGTGAGAGATAGTATTATTCGTCGAACTATGCACAAGTTAAGCTGAATATTTGTGCTGGTGAGAGATAATATAATTAGTCGACCTACGTATAAATTGAATTGAACACTTGTACTAATGAAAGATAATATAATTAGTTGAACTACACACAAGCTGAGCCGCATAACATGACCATATTTCAAGATTTTTATATTATTCCTATATATATGTTATATGTCCTTGAATGTGAAGTGAGATGAGAAAAAAAAGGCATGGGAAAGGGATAATGAGCATTTAATGAAGGAGATAGAGTGGCTTTTAATTGAATTTTGGTTTTAGATACTATGCTTTCTTTATACGTATGGAATGGGCTATCTTCATTACTCTTTTATCAACTTTATGACACAATTTGGGGACCATATAGAGTGGAGTGAGTACTAATTTCAATTCATATGTATAAAGTTGATAATGACCTAATGGATAGATTTTTATATGCTAACATTTAATAACCTAAAGTCTTATTACTAAAGCATCAAAGGGATGTATATATAGAAGTTGAAATTAATGGATTTAATTAACTATCAAATTCATCCAAAAGGAGGACATACAATTTCACTCTCTTAATTCTTTTTCTTCAATTTTTTTTTAAAAGATTGTAAATACTTATGCAATAAGATTTGATAGTATGAATCTTAGCGACGATCATCAAATTACTATTGTATAATACAAAAGTAAAGCTAGAGGGGCGGAAGGAAGTTCATTTATTATTATATACTATAAGGTGTAAGATTTGACTGTAACAATTCATCTTTAGATAAAAGTCTCACACCGGAAAAAACACAGGAGAGACGTTGGGTATATAAGTAAACGAACCTTACCTACTGGTAACGCGTTTTAAAGTCGTGAGGGCTTAGGCCCAAAGCGCACAATATCACTAGCGAATTGGGTCGTTACAGATGGTATCAGAGCCACTCATGTGTCGGCCTTGTCGATGTAGGTCAGAGTTCAGTTAAGTTTAGACAGATTCCGGTGAGGCGGGGCAAACATCAACGAGGATGTTGAATCCATAGAGAGGGTGTATGTAACAACTCATTTTTAGATAAAAGCTCCATATCAACAAAAACACAAGAGAGATGTTGGGTATATAAGTAAACAAACTTTACTTATTAGTGGCATGTTTTAAAGACATGAGAATCTACGCCCTAAGCGGACAATATCACTAGCGGACTAGGTCATTACAGATGGTATCAGAGTCACTCCTGTGTCAGTCTAGTCGATGTGGATCAGAGTTCAACTGAGTTTAGACAAATCCCCGTGAGACGGGGCAAACCTTAATGCTGAGTCTCGACGAATCTCATATGAGGGAGCAAACCTCAACGAGGATGCTGAGTCTATAGAGGGATGTTTGTAACAAATCATCTTTCACATCGGCAAAAAGACAGTAAAAATGGACCAAAATGGACAATATCATATCATCTAACCACTATTGTG
This sequence comes from Solanum aculeatissimum, assembly GCA_038996855.1. NCBI lineage: Eukaryota > Viridiplantae > Streptophyta > Magnoliopsida > Solanales > Solanaceae > Solanum > Solanum aculeatissimum. Next base: position 24,844 of record JBCEWC010000121.1, read on the forward strand.
TAATACCAATTTAGCATATATATATAATTGCTAATTTAATGGCATTTTCAAGGAGTTTGAAACTTTAAAAATCTAGTCTAGACAAGAGAGACAGTGAGGGTCCCCAAAATAAACCCCACTTGAATTTAATGTTAGTTCTGCTCTTATCATTTTCTTTATTGTTTTTTGTTTCTTTAACCAACCCCCCCCCCCCCTCCCTTCCCCCACCCCACCCCCACAATAATAACAACAACTCCCTCTTACCATTTTTTCCTCCTAGAAAATCAAAGAGGTCATAGATTTGTGCCAGTTGTGAATTCTCATTGCAATTTGGTCTTGGATTTTGGATTTTGTAACCATAGTGGTGAGTTCAATCATCATTGTTTTGTCACATAGAAACATAGGACCACAAAGCTCATTATCTTAAAGCATGTTTGTCAATGTTCTTTTTGCAATTAATAATTTATATGCATTCTAATAGCTACTACTAGTATTTAGTATAGTTTGAGATTTTTGTATTAATGTGTATACACATTGAAAAGTTAGCCACACTTACTCAGAAATTTTGTGTTTGAATTCCAAAAATGGAGAATTTTTTTTGTTAAAGCAATTACGAATAACATAATTTGAGCTTATATCATGATGATTCTAATTAAAATCGACAAACAAGACAAGTTGAAATAAGCGAGAATTTTAATTCATTTGGATATGATTGTTTTGTCTTTAACAAGATATCTCATGTTCGATCATTAAAAATGAAAAATCTCTGATAGAGAACAATTGAGAGTAACATAGTTTGAGCTTATGGTATTAGTGTGTGTGTATATATATACATAAATAGTTAAAGATTCTGTTATTCTTTAGCAGATGTTTGAGCTTTGAAAATGGAGAATCTCTTAATATAAAATCAACTCAGAGCGTTTTAGTTTTTTCCCAAATATAAATAATTACTTTTTCTCCTTTCTTGAAGAGTAATTTGAATACTTTAAATTTATCCACTGTTAATTCACTTAGTCAATTATATTCACTTTATTTTTATCTTCTAAGATTAAAAAAAAAAAATTCGATATAATATCAGTAAAAGTTTGTTCACCCTAAATGTTTACGTCAAGTCGATGAATATATAGGACATGCATTTTGTATATATACTTTTAAACACTTAAATCATTCGTAAGTGATATATATTTACACTCTGATAATGTTGATTCTTAAAATTAATTATTTAGTTAGGTATAAATATCCGATCAAATTAAGGTGAAATTAGAGTTTTGAATTTGTGAATTTTAGATTCTAAAAAGAAAAGTAATCAGAGTCTTGATAAATTATTTATACATATAAAATAAATTTTTTAACACAAATACAAAATATATGCCAAAATTATTGAATATTATCAAATATATTATTGAAATTGCTAAATAAGTATGGAATAAAAATGAGGCCACACCATGGTCCCTTCCAAAAATATTATCTGTCAGCTTTTATGTATAAAAAAAATATATAAACAACTCATAGGCAATAAATTTTAAAATAGGGACATAGCTACTTTTTTTAAAATAAATAAATAAATAATTATGAGGGTTTCTTCCATAATTCTCAAGCTAATTAAGTTAAGATAATACAGAAATTATTTTCATTTAGCTTGAAATGGGATTAAGTATAACAAGTTTGCATGAAAAGTTACTCGATAGTCATACTGATGAAAAATAGCAAAAATACGATAAGATTATTCAAGAAATTTGTAAAAATAATTCTTGAAATAAGTGTATCAGAATCCACGTTAAAGAAAAGATAGAATACACTCATGAAACAGTAAAACATATGGATTGTACAAGCTATTTGTGTGTTGTTATTATTATGAAAAATTAGGGGTAACAATTAGATGGGTTGGATCAAATTTGAACGGATTATAATGGGCCAAGACAGCAAACGGGTCAAGACTCAATCCAACTCGAATTTGTTTGGATCAAAATGAATTGGGTTAAAACGGATTGAGTAATGAGTTATAAAACTAGTCAAGTCCAACACTTGTTTATTATTTCAAAATTGATACATTTTTAAAACTTTTTTTAATTTTTTATTATCACTTCCCAATCAACTTCCTCTTTCTTTTTGGGCCTAAGTCCAGTGGACCAAGAAGGGCCTGATTTGGTTTCTTAACAATCAATTAGCCCAAGACTTTCTTGGATTGGACTGGGCTGATCCCTGTATAAATTAGGGATAATTTCAAATATATACAATAAATTAATTAATTTACAACAAATATAAATTTCTTTTATTACATAAAAAAAAACTTAAAATCATAGAAAATATATATGACTATACAATATAGCTTGTCAAAAGTCATACTATAAAATGCAGATTATTTATACATGAGCTATACATTATGATATACTCAAAAGCTGATTATAACTTGACTATACATGTCTATACACTGACTATACATGCCTATACACCGAATGACTATTTTTTAAATAATTATTTTGACCGAATGGTCTTGCACTATAATTATCCCTATGAAGAATTATTCAAAGAAGGCCTCATTTGGTTTCAATTAGCCCAAGACTTTCTTGGGCTTGGGCTGATTTGGTTACTTAAAATTTTGCATATATGAAGGACCTATTTTGGTTTCTTAAATTTTTTTGGTCTATTTATTTTGGAATAACTTTATATAGTAGTGTATGAAGTTTCATGTGATGAAGTTCAATCATTTTTACCTAAATTTCAATCTAACACGATTGATTTAAGTCATTTTTAGATGAAATTCATGTAGAAATGCATGAACTTTAGATATATCTAACCCGTAGATATTGTATATCTAAAGTTATTTCAAAGTGAGCAAATACATTTTCTCCTTTAAAAATAAATTAATAAATATAAGTTAAATAGCGATATTCCTAAATTTGATGAAATCCGGATGCATCACGTTGTACGTTCTGATACATTAGTGATGTATCCGACCGATATATCAGGTAAAATGATGTATCTGAGGACTTAACACATCACTTACATGATATTTTTGACTGATACATTGCGTAAAGTTATCTATCTAATCGATACATCGCATACAATGATGTATCAGAAAATAGGATAGAATAGGTGTTTTTATAAGTTTTTTTCAAATGATAATTTTTTTTTAAAAAACAAAATAAAATAAGTTGTGTATTTAGGTAATATTTTCATTTATTTAAATGACACATAAACAAAACACATGGGATCTTATACTATATAGTAAAATTAAGAAGAAAAAAAATGTCATTATCTTAATGGGACCTTAATTATGTCAATTTAAACTGAACTTAACCGTCACTCTTACTCAAATTAAACATCATTACTAATTCACATTAATAGGGACCCAATTAATTAATATTCTACTTTATACTTTTTCTTGTTCCAAATTCTTATTTACCTTTAGGTTAATTAATTTTACTAATTACAAAAGCATATCTTAAAAATGAATTTTACAAGTGCACTAAAATCTATAGTTAAATATTTATAAATGTTAAATAAAATTTTAATGCATATATAAAATAAAATAAAAATTTAAATTTGGACCATTATTATATTATATTAAAATAAATTAACCACCAAAAGATATAATATTGTGGATGATGTTGTTATTTCCTTAATCAAAGGTCTCGATCGCTTTCAAGCATTGAGTATGAAAAAGTTTTTGATAAAAAATGTTTCTTCTGAATGAATCCTACTTAATACGAATTTAAATTAGTCAAACTTTAATATCTATACCAAACATCGATTGAAAAAGTAATAAAATAAATTGGGAAAAAAGATTTTTGCTGGTCAAGGAAAGGTCACAGTCTCATGATTTGAAAGTTGAGACTGTTCATTGGCTTGTTTGCACTTTTTTTTTTTGCTTTTTTTTAATGTGATGTGGACATTCCAAGGGTTCCGATAAAAATTTATTCGCACGCAATATTTATACGAATTAAATAAATACCTAACACATGTAGGGGCCAAGGGATGCTCGATGATTTATTCAAACCTTCTTCATTGAAAGATACATGATACGTATAAGGTAATTATTTATATATTATGGTGCGTTTAATGTATTATAACTTAAATTAAAAAATTTGATTCCGTCACAAGCCACGTCTTAAAAAACACAATATTTTATCACTAAACTAGTGCATTTAATCGATAAATATTGTCACTTTAACATATCACTTAATCATCATGCAGTTGTGAAATCAGAATTTATATTGAGGGGAGTCAAAGTATAAAGTAGTAAACACACGATTTTTTTTTTTTAAATGTTGAAAACCAAAAAATCTCATCCAAGTTCGAACTCCAGAAGACCAAATCACTGACCAAGGAGAGATTCCGCAATCCTTGAATTGCTGAATTGATTCTTTACATTGTGTCAAGAGGTGTCAACTTTAATATATATAGGTATAAAATCAAAATCTGACTTACTTATACAATGTAATTTTTCAACGAAGGGATATTATTTGATACCCCTCGACAAAGGATAGTTCTACTCCTATCATCATGATAATGCAACTTAAGATAAATATCAAGTACGAATAATTTTTTTTACGAGATTTCTCGAACATCTTAATTACTCAAAATTTGGAGGAGGTAGGGTGGGGTGGGGGCCTAGGGAGTGTTATAGTTAGGTAGAAAAACACAAGAGACATCCCACATGATAGAATGACCCACATATCTGACTATTTGTCTCTGTTAGTATCGTTATGACACACACACACAGTGTACTCTTATATATTTGTGATAGACTTAAATTTTTGACATATATATTGTGCATTCTTAACTAGAGATTTAAGGTTGGTTAAAAACGCTAAATAATCTACAACTAATTGTAACAATCCAGCTCGTTACGTTAGTGATATTGTTCGCTTTGCGTCTAGGTCCACACGGTTTTAAAACATGTTATTAGTAGGTAAGACTTTTTTACTTCTGTGGCGGAGCCAGCATGTTCTTTAAGGGGGTTCAAAATTTTAACAAGTAGACATACAAACTAATTGAAGAGGGTTCGATATTTATTATACATACATAAACAAATATTTTTATCATATATAAATGATAATAATTTTTCGCCAACGAACCCCCTTGTTTCTATGTGGCTCCATCACTGATTTACTTATATACTCAACATTTCTCCTGTGTTTTGTTATGAATTGTTACACTAATTTTACCGCTTATCAACTTTGCAAGTGAAAATTTATTTTAGCCTTAATATATCATATGTGGTGTGAATCCAAATAAGTCGAAAAGGTGACGAGACAGTATTATCCTAAATGAAAGCATAGAAAATGACAAGTAGAAAAATACAAAGCTAAAGTTAGGTTATGTCCATAATAATTATGGAAATATAAGTAGTATCCATGTTCAACTTAATTATAATTAAAAAGATAATTATGAAATGGAAGCAATATATAGGACATGTTACATCAATAAATCTTGATAATTACAAACATGAAAAGAACAGGAGATAAAAAATATAAAAAAAGTTAGATTATTAGATAGAGACAGCCAGCTCTACAAAGAAAGAAAATCCAAATGAAGGGTCAAAAAAGAAAAACAAGAAATCCACATCAAAAGAGATAATGTTTTCTTTTTGTTGCTAATTTGAAGGACTACAAAAAATTATAGGACTATTTTTTTCTATCTTGTGTGGACTTGAAAGCGAAAAATCAAACACTATTACATAGTTAAATTTAATTTATATATATCAAAAATCTTTTTAAAAAAAAATTTAAAGTGGATATATAATATATCAAGTTGTGTTAGGAGTACTATTGTTTGGTTAGTTTCATTCAATATTGTTATCATGTAACAATCCAACTCGCTAGTGATATTGTTTACTTTGGGCCTAAGCCCTGCACGGCTTTAAAACACGTCATTAGTAGGTAACATCTCTCTTGTGATGAGTTGTGGGTTAATACGTACATACACCCCCTCTATGGACTCATTGTCCTCATTGAGGTTTGCCCCATTGTATGAGATTCACCTAGACTCAGCACTAAGGTTTGTCTCATCTCACCAGAATTTATCTAAACTCAGTTGAACTCTGACCCATATCGACAACAAGGCTGACACAAAATAAAGTGACTTTGATACCATCTGTAATGATCCAACCCGCTAGTGATATTGTTCGCTTTGGGTCTAGATCGACAAGACTTTAAAACCATCACAGCAGGTAAGTTTTGTTTACTTATATACCCAATATCTCTCTTGTGTTTTGTCGATATGGTACTTTTATCTAAAGATGGGTTGTGATTTGTTACATATCATTTCTAACGATTCGATAAAATGAGCATAGAAATGAATGAGTGATGGCGTAGGGTTCTCGATTTACTTCAAGTACCATACCAAAGATAATTTAGAAATGCACATGTACAAAAAGACTAACTCCGGGCTTTGATTTTCATAAATACTCGATCATGTGAGTGATATATGACGAATCACGAAAATTAACTGATGATTCATGGTAATGAGCCAGCTAGAACTTAGTTTGAAGCTAAGACTAGTTGTGGATTAAGATGATGTGTGCGATACGCTGAACTTAGTTTAAGGGGGAGATTATATTACACAGACGAATAATATGTATATAAGATATAAGATCGACGAAAATATTAATGATATAAGATCGATAAAAATATTAATGATATAAGGCCTTTTTTAAAAACGAATACAAATTTAATCAAAACAGATAATATTATATCATGTTAAAGAATATCTACAAGAAAATTCCTCTCCTTTTTTCATAGCTCAAAAATTAAACTAATTAATTCTTCTGATATACACAAAATATATACACTAACAAATGACAGCTTTAATTAGTTTAATTAGGAAACAAAACATGGTTTAACAGTTAATCTCTGTATAATCTCTGCACAAACAAACAATCTTTGTATTAGTTTTTTTTAAAAAAATTATGGGGGACAAAGATAGTGTTGTTACAGTATATGCATAGCTGTAATTTTGTCATTTTTATTGAACCAAAAATAAAATAAAATTTTGGGTGTCTAACAATATACACTGTAATTCACAATATTTTTAATTATTAGACATGTAACATGCAGTGGAAACAACTAATAAGAGCAGTGAATAATTAGCTTTTAGTGCTAATTAATTCTACTTAATTATTGATTATGAATCATCATGTTTTGTCTTAATTATGCACTTTATAAACAAGTTTTCAGAATTGCATGTGATGGTCTCTAGTAAAGTCTAGTAAATAATCATCATTTTTTTAATTTACCCTAGAAACACAGTAGATAGAAATTAAAGAAAATGATAGTTAATTAATTAAACTAATTAGATCTCTGTAGAAATTTTGGATTTATGAGCTGTTGTTTCAACTATGTCTGTAATTTTGAGAGCAACAAGTACTACTTAGTATTGTACTATATTCTAAAATTTATTTTAATGTAGAAGGAAATTAAAAGAAATGATTTACTATTTTTATACTACTAGTATATTGTAATTTGTTAATGTTATAGAATAAATTAGCTAGGGTTATATATTATCATCATACTGGAAATAATAGTTTGATATTAAAGGCGTAATTTTATTTTTTAATCAAATCTTCTAAAAAAACCTAGCATCACGAATTGACAATATGACTCCGACTTGGATTATTCCTAAATCATCATGGCTAGAATATTGATGTTATTCGATGGTTTTTTCTCCCTGCCTCGCATATCTGTCACACACAACATGACATTTTTTAGAGTAATTGAACTCGGTAATATCACTTGCTACAATCGTGTACTTATCATCTCACCATAGTTAGAATATTGATGCTATTCAACTGTTTCCCCTCCCTAGTAAACATCAGGCACATATAACATGATATTTTCTGAGATTAATTGAACCTACAAATATCACTCGCTACAGTCGCATGCTCACTATCATGCTAAAAGAAAAAATTAATTATAAATGATGATAACAATGACACGACTTTTTCAATACTTAATCGATTAAAGAAGTTTCATATGTTTGATCATGATTTTTGATCAAATCACTCACTACAGTTGCTATAATCGCGTGCTTACTATCATGCTTAAAAAACCTAATTATAAATGATGATAGCAATGACACGACTTTCAATACTTAGTTGATTAAAGAAACTTCATATGTTTGATCATGACTTTGATAATATCACTTGCTACAATCGTGTACTTAGTATCATGATAAAAAAAGCCTAATTATAAATGATGATAAAAATGACACAACTCTCAATACTTAGTCGATTAAAAAAATATCATATGTTTGATCATGACTTTGATAATATCACTCGCTACAATCATATACTTACTATCATGTTAAAAAAATCTAATTATAAATGATCATGATAACAATAACACGATGTTCAATACTTAATCGATTAAAAAAAGGTCATGTTTGATCACGATTCTGACCCAAGGCATCTTTACTTTGAGCCTTGCCCTAGACAAAAATTTGCCAAATAAGGCTAGTGGTTTATGCTATCACATGTCTAATTAAGCATGACTAAGACAAACCTTTAACTTTTTCACTTTTAGATTCAAGTTGGTATTAAACGTGGTAATTAATTAATTTTCAGCCACTTATACTTTTAAAAAAAATAAAGACAATTTCTGACATGCCTTGTAATCCTATAATCCTTAGACTTTTATATGGCAGGCAACTCCTGATGTCTTAATTATAAAAATTAATCAAAAAATTTGGAATTAAACGCGTACAAATCTGGTTTAGTTATCATGGAAGTCTCCTATTTTAATTACAAGAACGGCTGGATTATTAATTAATTATTTTAATTAAGGCTTAGTGGAATTGCTTTGGCATCATTAAAATGGAATCAACAAGAGGTGGGAAGTTAGCTGGCTTAACTACTAATCTTATTCCTAATTAACAAACACTAAATCCCTAAAAATAAATTAATTATTTTATTTTCTATAAGAATATTATTATTTTGGAAGTCAAATAATTTTCCATTTATTAAGATTTTTCAAACGTTCATGAATATTTCTATTTATTAACGTATTATAGTTAAGATTTTTTTTTCTTTTTTTTTACGCGCGATATAATTTATGTTTATATAATAATTTTTTTTAAAAAACAATTAAGGAATACTCCCACTACTAGAAATAGAAGTTTCTTTCATCCGAATCAACAAGAAATTTATGTCATAAAACATAATTTTCTCACTCATTTTATATCAAACTAGTTAGCTCGCTAGGAAAACACATAATGGGATTCGAGAAATAAATTATCGTAGAACCTTCTTAATTTTTTCATGTGGTAGCACATTATTTTTTCTCTTCTCACTGATTTATGGAAATAAATTATCGTAGAATCTTCTTAATTTTTTCATGTGGAAGCATGTTATTTTTTCTTTTCTCACTAATTCTGTTGAAATATTTGTGGAAATAGTCACAAATATTTTCCGGTGGGAAATTTTAATAAAAAAAGGAATGATTTTTCAGTAATGTCTGAAAAAATATTAGGCATTCGGAATCGTATGTCAAATCAAATCATTTTTTTAAAATAAAGGAGATAATATTAATTACTTTAAATAGTTTATAAATAGATCAATATATAATTAATAATATTAATTGAAAATATTCTGTCAAAAAGAAAGGATTGACTCACATGGACTAAAGAAAACATACATACACGAAAAATAAATATATAATTGATGTCTAATTATTAAGTGCTGACTGAAATCCACATCACTTTGTTAATTAATTATAAATCATGTCTTATATTGCTAAATTTGAATTATTATCATAATAACATATTTTCTCAATATCATCTTTAATTTCTCAATATCGTTTAAAGTATGTAATTTGTATCTTCTGTTTATGGGGCTTGATTTTGAGATGAGGGTTTTTCGGAAACAATTTTTTTATCTCTATGAGGTAGTGGTAAGATCTGCGTACATTTTACCTTCCCCAGACCCCACTGGTGAGATTCCACTGGATATGTTGTTGTTGTTGTTTAAAGTATGTAATCTAAACGAACACTATGGAAGGTCGGGATGACTTCGGAATGAAGATGAGTGTGTTGGAGAACGTCACTTATGCAATCAGGGGTGGAGCCACCTATCGATTATGCGTTCATCCGAACGTCCTTCGGCAAAAATTATACAATTTATACACGATTAAACTGTGTATATATTAGATGTCAAACCCTCTTCGACAAGTTCATCTGGCTATTTCTTCAAATTTTGAAGCCTCTAAATTAAAGTCCTGATTCCGTCACTGTACAAATTGTTCGTTAAAATAGCATAGTGAAGTCACGGGTTTTGTTACAAAAAGTTGTAAAAGTAATGGAATTTCTAACTGCTTATATTATTACTACAAATAATAATAATTATTATTATAATAACTACTCCGTACTACATTATTTATTTATTTAATTATAAGAATAATATTATTTAATTAGCCACTGAAAATAACAAATATTTTATATTATATTGAAAATAAATAATGGTGAAACCAAAACTTTAACAGAAAGTGGTTCCTCCTATATATGTTTGATTTTGGAAAAAGCCTAAGATTAGTATAGTCCTGCCCCTTTTTATACATAAATTTTCTAAATATATTCTAATAAAAAAATATTACACTTTTTCCATCAATTAATTTTTATTATATCTACAAGAAATTGAAAGTATTAATTAATTACGCCAATCATGCAACCAAAAATAAATAAATAAATAAACAAATAACCTCGATATATGAAACCCTGTCCAATATTATTTTTAATTAAAGAAACTAATTGGTCCCTCTTTTTACCTGTGTCGTTTTTAACGTATCAAGAAAAATAGAAGTAATTTTTTTAATTTAGTTATAATATTAACTACTTATTTTTTCAAATTTTTTCCAAGTTTAAAAACATACATCAATTAATATAAATATAAAAATAATAAAATATTTATATTAATTATTATTTTATAAAAAATATAAAAATGAACTGAATCTTAAACTTTTGTAGGGGGTGGGGTATCTCTCTAGATTGGACAAAAAATAATGTACTATGTATATTTTCATAATTAATGAGTGTGTATATATATATTCTTGAATAATACTTCCATTCTTTTGTGGGGCACCATGTGTTAGCCTTGTTAGACATGGTATAAGGGTGAACATGACTTCAATTTACTTTAGTTTCTCTATTTATTTGTCTTTTTTTGGGTGGGTGGTTGATTTGGAGTGAGAAATAAATTTTATCTAAGATTCTAATTTGCTATTACATGTGTTTCTATGTAAAAATTTGGATTAATATTAAGGTACTAAAAACATTTTTGAATAGACTCCCTCAAGAAGGCAGTTCAGTGCACAGTATTTCATATTTATTTAGGGTCTCGAATAGGAATGCAGCCTAAGAAGGTGTAAAAGTGACCTTTATATAATCATCAATGATTGATTTTTCATCTTGAACTTATACAAATGAAATTTAAAATATAAAAAAGTAGACATACAAAAGAAAATTAAATAAAGAGGATTAAAAGTCCATAATATATACGTACAACAACAACATACACACTGAAATCCCACAAGTAGAGATGGACAAATCAATCAAAGATGTTAGAATGAGAGGAAGAATATTTATTACAGTTATTGTACAACGACTTTGCATTTTCTTTTCGATCTTATATATACAGTACAAATTTTTAAAAACATGATACAAATAAACCTCTCTTGCACCCTCCTACTTCCACCAAACAACAAACATGCTCAGTGAAATTCCACAAAGTAGAGTCTGACGAGTGTAGAGTGTACGCAAACCTTTTCTCTACCTCATGAAGTTAGAGAGGTTCTTTCCTAAAGACCCTCAACTCAAACTCTCTTATCTCCACTATCAACAACAACAACATATATACCCAGTGAAATATCACAAGTGGGGTCTGGGAAGAGTAGAATATAGAGAGATTGTTTTCGGGAAACACTCAACTCAAATATATCAGCTTCAAAAGAGTATCTGTACTATTTTGAGTCAAGATGTAGTAGAGATAAATGAGTTTTGTAAAAGAGCATATATAAAGTAGAAGATGTAAGAAACACAATTACCCTACACACCCAACCTTGGCCAAAAAAATGCCACGCCTATGCACTTAATCCAAAACCCACCCATGCTCTTTGGCTGGTTGGCCAAGACTCATCAATCACCACCCACAATTATTTTCCTCTCTTTATATCTTGGATTCAAAAACATGTTCTTTCTTTTGATAGCTCATATATGTTCATTTCTCATTATCTCCATATATTAAAATGAAAAAAATATATAAAGTATAAGCTAGCTAGATCTCACTACCCATAATTGTTGGAGTAAAAGTGATGGATCATGTTTCTTGATCCACCAACATCCATCCATTAATATTTGAATATATTTACAAATTTATTTGGTGTTATATATCTTTAATGCAACTATAATAATAATTTGTGGATGCCCCATGCTTATATAGCAGGTATCACATTCTATGTGCACATGTTTTGCCCTCCATTTCATTAATGGCAACTTAGGAATTGAATCACATGAAGGGATTGTGAAGTGACAACAAAAGGTCGATTCAAGATTTAAGCTTTATATACGATGATCAGTAACAGAATAAAAAGTTAATACACGATCAAGTCTAGGTGACTCAATTTATAGTACTGTATATACATAAAAAAAAAAGTATATATATCTTGTATTTCTCGAGAAATAAATTCGAATGAACCTCTTGTGCTCCAGCTATAGCGCGATAGTGATTAATTAAAGTGGAGGCAATAAGATAACATGGGAATAAAAAAGAAATTCGAATGAACCTCTTGCGCTTCCAGCTATAGTGCGATATTGATTAATTAAAGTGCAGGCAATAAGAGAACATGGGAATAAAAAAGAAATTTGAATGAACCTCTTGCGCCCCCCGCTATAACGTGATAGTGATTAATTAAAGTGGAAGCAATAAGAGAACATGAGAATAAAAAAGAAATTCGAATGAACCTCTTGCACCTCAGTTGTTGCTCGATATATAGTGATTAAATAATGTGGAGGCAATAAGAGAACATGAAAATAAAAAAGAAATTTAAATGAACCTCTTGCACCCCAGCTGTTGCACGATAGTAATTAATTAAAGTGGAGGTAATAAGAGAACATGAGAATAAAAAAGAAATTTGAATGAACCTCTTGTGCTCCCAGCTATAGCGCGATAGTGATTAATTAAAGTGGAGGCAATAAGAGAACATGGGAATAAGTTTGAAGATTTCTTTAACAAAGTGGACAAAATAAATGGGCAAAGTGGCACCCTAATGAAGATGCAACAATGACAACACAATGGGCATTTGCACCAAATAACACCCCACTAGCTAACTAAGGGGTGAGCCCCTTTCCAATTCTTGCTCCTTCTATTCCCTATTTTAATTTGTTCTTTCTTTATCATGTTTTGGCCTGTTTTGTTGTTGTGATGAGTTTTCAATAAGCTAAGAAGATGATTTGTATATTGTTTTTTTCTTTAATTTGTTGTTTCTTCATGATGATTTGGCCTTCCTTTTCTTTTTTTGAGTTTTTAATAAGATAATTCTCCTCATGCTTTTGACAAGGATGATTAAAATTTAAATGCTAGAAACAATTAGTCCTCACTTTATGCCTTTGGATATTGCATAATTCCTTTATGACTTTTCCCTTTTGGTCCCTTTCCTTTTTATCATTAGAAGAAGAAGAAAAAAACTCTTTTTCCATAATATTTTGATAGATTTGCTTGGTACTCTCCATTATTACTTCGAAATAGGGGTGACAATTGGGTAGATTAGGTCAAATTTGAGCGGGTCAGAATATGTCAAAACAAAAAATGGGTCAAGATGCAACCCAACTTGAATTTGTTTGGATCAAAATGGATAAGGTCAAAACAGGTTGAGTAATGGGTTATAGACTCAACCCGAACCAACTTTTACTAAGTCTTACTTATTTTATTTGTTCTTTTTCAATATTTTAATACTTAATTAAATTATATTTTTATAATGTTCTGACTATATAAAACATATCAAATTACATTAAATTAGGTAGAATTTTCACATTATATGCCTAACTAATTTATAGAATATAATCACAAGCATTGTGGTCATTTTTCAATCACTATCTAGCAAAAACTTGTACTCAAAATACTTTGAAATTATAAATGTGTCAAATTTCAACCAAAAGGTGGAAAAAAGAGTTACTCATAAATGAGTCATTTTCTATCTTCTATTCCTTTTATTGGTACATTACCTAATTTTTCTATGGTCACAAAATAATAATTGCTTCTGAACTCCACAATTTCTTCAAGTTCAATTCATGTCATCATCATATCAAATAAAAATAAATTAATAATAACAGTAACAAATTTTTTTTCATATTTTACTGACATATAAATCTATGATAAAGTTGAAAATAGTACTCTTAAAAAAGGATAAGTTGCAAAATCAACATACTTAGCAAGACTTAAAACTTAAATGCATGCATGAATAATTTTATCCCAGGGTTATATGGAGGGGTAGAGGTAGATCGAAAAAGTATTTGGGGAAGGTGATTAGACAGGATATGGCACAGTTTCACATCACGGAGGACATGACATTAGATAGAACTTAATAGAGGTGGCGTATTAGGGTAGAAGACTAGTAGGCTAGTAGGGGTAGAATGTTGTCTTGCTTTGTAATATATTATAGTAGGATTATAGGATTAGTCGTGTCATTATATATTGTATTGTTATTGACCGTCACTTATTTTACTACTTATATTGTATTTATAAGTTTCCAATTGCTTTCCACTATAGTCATTTTTGTATATAGTATTTTCTGCTTTTGGGTTGCTATGTTTGAATTGAGCGTCTTCTAATTAGATTAGTTCCTGCAATGCCCAACCCAATACTTAAAATGAATATTTACATGAGATATTCCAAAATATCTAACAACAACAACGAGATATCAGTGAAATTTAACGAGTGGAGTCTGAGGAGGGTAAAATGTACGCAGATTTTATCACTATTTCATAGAGATAGAGATGTTGTTTTCGTAAGACCCTCAACTCAAATATCTCAACTTTAGAAGTAGAAAAATACTAGACATATATCTAAAAATATCCAACTTAAGAAAAACAAAAATGAAAAAAATTGCTCTCAAAAGCAAATAGTAGTAATAACTAAAAATAACATTTCTTTTATGTAATTTTGTTAATTAATATTACTCACCTGATCCCATTTTATGTGACATTATTTTCTTTTTAATTCGTTCCAAAAAGAATAACATCTTAATAGAATTAGAAACAATTTAGCTTTAAAATTTCTCTTTTACCCTTAATTAAACAATTTGCAACCACATAAATATTTATGTATATTTTTAGACCACAAGTTTTTTTTAAAAAAAAATTCCTTAAACAACATGCCAAATTAAACAGTACCACATATGTTTGTTGAGGATTTATCAAAAAAATAATTTTTTTTATGACTTTATCCTAAAAAAGTAGATACAAAACCCACTTTTCTTGGGATTCATTTGTTGAACTATCGTGTGAAATGCAATTCTACGTAACAAATTATATGAGATCCGATATGTAAAACACACGTATATATCTATTTGCTCAAATTTACGATAGTTTAAAAATTTATACTCAAAACTAACTAACTTAAAAATTACATCCATATCTTTTTTAAATAACGATATCCAAATAAAACATCGTTAAATCATTTAGATTAAAAAAACACACACACAACGTGTTCATCAGTGAGCGGCCCAAATTGTACGACAACTGCACCCCTACAACTATCGAATGGGACATTAGCGTATAATACAAACACATCGTCACGTCCCTACCACCCCACCCCCTACCCCCATCCTCACAGTAATTTTTTCCAAAACTAATACCCTTTTCTGTCATTTCACCTCCCTCTCCCCCCTATATAATCCAACTCCCCGTTTTCCGTTTTCTCTCCGCTTTCTCAAATCTCACCTTACCTTCTTTCCCTTCGTATTAATTTAGAATTGTCTTTTTTTTGTTCTTATTCGAAATTCAATATGGGTTTTCCTGTGGGATATACGGATTTATTCCTACCCAAATTGCTAGTCCACGTACTCACCCTTCTCGGTTTCATTAGAAAGTTCATTTGCACGATTTTCACCGTTTTTGGTCTGGGTGATTTCCTCGAACCCGAAATGTCGTTCCCGACCCGACCAGAATCACACTCGGAGCTCCACTCGGTGTCGGCAGCGTTGATCCGGGAGCTACTCCCGGTGGTGAAGTTTTCCGAGCTGGTTGACCCACCGGAGAGCTGCGCAGTTTGCTTATACGAGTTTGACGGGGAAGACGAGATCCGACGGCTGACGAATTGCCGGCATATTTTCCACCGGAGCTGTTTGGACCGTTGGATGGATCATGATCAGAAAACTTGTCCACTTTGCCGGACGCCATTTATTCCCGACGATATGCAAGAGAGTTTTAATGAGAGATTATGGTTGGCTTCCGGCATTTCTGATTTTTACGGCGAGTATTCTCCGGTCGCCGCCGGTTTGTAGCATTATTATTATTATTATTTTTTTTTTTGGTGATTGGGATTTGATAGTGTAAAATGTATATATATATAAAAAAGGGGGAAAATGATGATGGAGGAAAAATGAAAAATTATTGTATAGTTTCTACAATTTTGAGAATATGTAATGAAAGATAAAAAGTTTTAATTTTTAATTTTCACATATTTTTCGATTGAACATTGTCCTTATTATATTGAGATTTGATTATATTTATATATTATCGAATTCATTTTCAAGGCACACTTCAATAAAATTAACTTCATTTTGAGACTATTTTTAATTAAATGTAAAGAAATCACAATATATTGTTCGTCTTTATTATTGTAACAATTGAAGAGAGTACCATTCCAAATTCAGTCAATTTTGGCTGTTTACTGTATTTTAGTGTCTCACAATTTGGTCAATAGTATCAAAATTTAAAATTAAAAAGAGACAAACCTATTCAACATTATTTTATCAAATTTTGAATAAATACAATATAATGTTTCAACTTTAACTTGTTGAAAATTGAGTTTATAATTATTACAACTCTTATAATAAACGTATCTTAAATATGTTTCGTTTTCTTTTTTTCTAAATTAAAGTTGGAGATTAGAAATGATGAGATTCAATCTATAATAACCTTTGTTCAACTTTTCGTTTTAACCTCAAAATCACTCAACTAAGAATTTCTTTCACAGAAAGTCAGTTAAATGTGAAAGAAATCTTTAGTTGAGTGACTTTTATTAACTCGATGAATAATATTTAATCACTTAAGCAAAAAATAAAAAATAAAAAAAATCAAACTTTGTTCAAATTATATATATATTTTTAAAATAATAATTATTTTAATTTTTTTTTTAGTTGAATAGTAAAGAGATAAATATAAGACATGAGGAGCTTATAGTGTGGAATACTGTTGGCTTTCAGTGTTTGTACCTTGCCGTTTAAACCGGATCTTGTCTTCCACTTCAATAGTGTAAAGATTTTTTATTTTTTTAAAAACTAATCTAATTCTTGAATTTATTTTCTAGAGTTTAATTCGAAATCTATAATTAAGAATAGAGAGTAAGTAATTTTGTTTATAAAAATATGTTTATTAAACCTTTAATAGACAATTTACATTAAGAAAACTACTTACTATGTACAAATATTTTATTCATTATGCAAATAATTCTAAATGACAATTATTTTGCGACTTATCTGAATCAAGTTTTTTCGACAATCATAGTTAAAGGGTGTTCATATAAGTTAGAACTATCAATCCCTTCATGTCTTTTTAATTTGATGGAACTTGAGTTTGGTGTTTTGTGTCAGCATGGAAGAATAGAACCTAGGCCTTAGGTCTTAGAATATAATTAGGGTTTTGAGATGGAGAACCTAGATTGTATTCCATGGCCCCTACCAACACACACAAAAAGAAGACCTATCTATCCTACCTAAGTAAGTTTTAGATTGGCAACTTTATAAAAAATTTAGTATTTGAAGTTTATTGATTCGATTAATATAAATTCATCAAATATCTATATAAATATTAAAAAGTTTGTATATAATTTATGCCTCGAGTAATTAATATTTAAAAATTATAAATATATCTTCGCTTAAAGACACATTCATTTGATCTTACTCATTGAGGATCAACAAACTATACTGATTAAACATGCACGATCCTCCTAATAATATGCTTTTGATAATTAAATATAATTTTTTTATCAGAATGAAAAAATTTCAATTATCCCAACCTTACAACTCTCTAGTGGTAGGCTATACACCCATCTCAATCAATGGGAGTGAATCAACAAGTTACATTGATTAAACATGCACTGTAACACTCGATAACTATATTCTTAGATGTACCTATGTTACAAGCCTTATTTTTATATGTGGGATGTGTATTAGGGTCATAAGAGACCTCTAGTGCTTAGTCGAGTTCAAAACTTTCCTATAAATTGAGTTTCTAATGTCAGAGTATGCAAAGGTCAACTTTAAATGACCATAACTCTTAGCACCCAGAGAATTAGATGTCCCATGACCTACCAAATGAAAACTCTTTGAATTAGCTTTCCAACTCAACTAATTTCACCTCATTTGAAGTTCGAAGTCGAAAGTTATGGTTATTTTACTATAGATTGCCAGAGAAGGGGTGTACCTACAAGATGACTTATGGTCGTGGATGGAAGTACGACCCGTCTGGTATCTCGTGGAAAATTTTTCTGAAAACTCATTTTTTGGTTCTAGATTTGACGGACCCATCTACGGGTTATAGAAACTTCTACGGGTCGTAGATTGGACTCGTGGAATCGATCCAAAGACCCTGAAATTTGCCCAAAAAATTATGGAATGGTTCCTACGGGCCATGGAAGTTTCTACGTGCCGTAGGTGGGCCTGTGGACGACTTTTGACAATTGTTTCTTCAAGGTTTTCCTTAAATCCTGATGCATATCTATATAATCTTGCATGAAATTACTGTTTTATGAATTAAATACTTGAAATTAACTGATTTTGCTTCCTACATGAACCCTAGAATGAATTCTTATTATTTTTGCATATTACACTTAAATGGGCACGCATGAGTATAATTTGAGTCTAAAGAGTCTATAGAAATCCTGAATGTTTTAAACTTTATTTTTTATTGCGTGAATGTTATGAGTTAGAATGATGCATGATTGAGTGTTTATGAGTCAAGAGTTGAACCTTAAAAGAATGTAATCAAAGAGTTGATAGTTGATGTGATGAATTGAGTTGACAAATTAAATGTCCAATGAGACTAGTTGAACGAGTTAACCATAGGATTGATGTCTTATGAGCATTTGAGTCTTGGGAGGAGTATTGAGCACCGAATTGAGTAAGAATAGGTCCAACTCGAACTCAATAACTACGTGGTCAGCGTAGGATAGGATTGAACCGTAAAAACAGATATTTCTTTATTGTCCCAAAAAGAAGACTTGATGTTATTATTGTGAATCTACTGATGAAATATCCCTTATCCTGGCAAGATATTTGATACATGTGACAACGACATCACTTCGAGTGAAGAAATTTCAATTATCCGAATCTTACGACACTCTAGTGGTAGGCTCTCTAGGCACTCATCTCAATCAATGATAAAAACAAGTGTCAAAATTAAAGTAGCACAATCAACATGGCCTCTCTAGGCTGGGCCTAATAGTTTTTGGTAAAACTTTGCCATTTGTAGTGTTGGCCTTCAATCTTGATGTTTGTGCCCATTTCTTGTATGTTTGTTTGTTTGTTTGTCCCTTCATATTCATTTAATCGACAACTTTGTTACTGTCTCTCTAATTATTGAGGTTGTTTATTATGTGTATGGCTGTTTAATAATATTCCCTTATCTTCTTTTCCTCTCATGGGAAAGCTGTCATCTACCAAAAATTCCTTCTCCAAAATCAACTAAATTAAACTATTTTAAACAAAAATTCTAACCAATCAAATAAATTTATGAGCAAATATAAAGATTTTTTGCCCAATAAAGATCATAAATACACATAAAAAAAATGCTCGATCTCTACTCATCAAAAGCTCACTCACAATCTATGGCTCACTTTGAATTAAAAAGATAGGATTCTTCATATAAAGTCAATCGAGAACCTTCTTTTCAAACTCGCTCAACAACAGTTGACACACAAAAGAAAAGATGAAAGACGAGAATCGACGAAAGGATTAAAAATTGAGCAAAGATTAATATTCCTTTCTTTATCAAATCTATTACTGCAAATCTTAATTAGTTAAATCTCAAAATAAGTATTGAATACCAAATCAATATGAAATAAAAATATTATATCACTTGGACTAAAAAAATATATTATTATTAGATAGGAATAAAAATTAATACTCCGTACGTTGTGTACGTATTAGAGACGTGGTCGACGCGTAATTAAGCTTCCCTGCTTTATCTAATTATGAATTAATAGGAGAGAGTTGGTCCAACGATAAATTCTCTTTATTTTTAATTTTAAGATTGTAAGATCGAGTCATTGAAGGAAGAAAAGAAATGCAAATACCAGTAAAACAAATAATTAATTTCCATAGTACCACATGCTCAATGCCCGACAAATTACAGGTATTCTTTTTTGTGATCTAAAATTAAAGGTCGAGTTCTTTCTCGGATTCTGAATATAGCAGAAGTTTTATTGCACCCGATTTATCCGTTTCAAGAGGAGCCTTCGAGTAACTATTGCTGCCATGTGACTAGGAGATTACGATGTTTAAGCCACTGAAAACAACATCTGGTTGAAATATAACATAAGACTGCATCGATCGTTGATCGTACCTTATCTTTAACAAAAACTTTAACGCACCGAATTTGTCATTTTTTACTTATATAAACAAAAGTTTTTATTTATTCTTTATTCAATGTGTCAATTTCATAAGAAAAGCCAACCTAGGAATGTTTCATTCAAACAAATTAAAGATATAAAAAAGAACCGTCCACGCTTTAATTTATTTTTAGGTTGTCTTTTGGAAATATTATCAAAAAGGGAAATAATTTATTGTTGCTAAATTAATTTTTTATATTTGGAGAGGTCATTTCTTTGTAGCTTCACGTAACTAAATTAATTTATATTTTATACTTCTCTTATTTTGTCTTCTTATTATCATCATGTTAAATCTTTTATTTCTTTATTAAAAATTATGGTTATGAAATACTAATAGTCAAACATAGAGAGTCATAGGAATACGTCTAATTTTATTACTATAGTATAATAGCCGTCTTTTATTTCTATTATTGGTGGCGAAAGTTCGTGCTGGTATAAATTATTTTTTAATTTGTATCGATAGATTTTTTTTTTTATATTTTTGAAGATATTGTGAAATTATAATTGAAGTAACTAAAGAAATATTATGAAGTTGTTGAAGCAGACATGTCAATACGCGGCTGCTTTGAAAAGATTAAATTAAAAAGCTCACAAATTATTTTTTATTGGTTCACCAAAAACTGCTCAAGCAAGCAGTCAATATAAATTATTTTTTAGTCTCGATTTGTCATCTAAAATAATTGATTAGGGTGATATAGTAAAATTGTAGGTGAAGTAGCTAAGAAAATGATTTATTAGGAATAATATTGTAAAATCACAGTTGAAACAATTGAAGCAGCTACCTGCTTAGGCAGACATGTCGACCAAGACGTACCTGTTTATTGCCACTTATATATAAGTAGTAGAATTATAATTAATAATAATATCAAATAAAAATGATTTTGTTTTTTTATTCCTTGTAAAAGTAGATAAAAATAAAATAAAGAAAACAACGTCCCACCCTTCCCTTTAGACTATAGTACCTTTTTAAAGAATATAAATCCAAAAAAGAAAAATAATTACAACTAACACTCAATGATCATGTTGTTAAAGTACTATATCCACAATAAGCCCACGTAATTTCTTTGTAGCTTCATACACTTAATTTATCAATCCATAATTCATAATCTAATAATCCTACGTATACCTTATAGTTATCAAAAAATGTTTCTCTACTGATCCAATCCGTTAGTGATATTGTTCGTTTGGGGTCTAGGCCTAGACCTGCACGACTTTAAAATACGTCATTAGTAGGTAGTGACTGTTTAGTTATATACTATAGGATTCACGTAGACTCAGCACTGAAGTTTGCCCTGCCTTACCGAGATTCACCTAGACTCAGTTGAATTCTAGCCTACATCGACAAGACTGACACATGAGTGACTCTGATACCATCTGTAATGACCTAACCCGCCAACATTTTCGTCTAGGTTGTTCATACTTTTAGAACATGGGTGGGTGATTTTTGTATCAAGGGTGTTCAACAATTGATATATATCAAATATCTATATTTAACTTATATATTCGAAAAAGTTTTTCGACAAAGGGTGTTCATCTGACGACCCTTGGGTGAATGTACGTAGCTCCGCCCCTGCGCTTTTGGTCTAGGCTGGCCTGCACGGCTTTAAAACACGTCACTATTAGATAAAGACTGTTTACTTATATACCCAACATCTCTCATATGTTTTGCCGGTGTGAAACTTCTATCTAAAGATGGGGTTGTTACAGTTTCACTCCTTAAATCGCTTAAGTCAACAAATACCACAACTCATCCTCTTATTTACGAAACTAAGCTATGAAAATTACTCAACTGATAGTTATTATCTCGTCTACGACAGATTCAATATGAGTATATATTTTTTCATTGGTTTATAGTGCAAAGTCAAACATATATAGTCATAGGTCAACAGTCTAGTATACTATATAATATTGTAGTGTCATTTTGTCTTTTACTTCTTTTTTAATTTGAGATGAGGGGAATTTAATTTTTTTTTTTCATTACCAATTTTGTTTCTTGTTCAAAATAAAATGTACAATGATCAATCATTAGTGAATTATTAATTATTGATTATTAAACAAGTACTGTGCCCATTACGTATTACTGATTAACATGTAAACAACTAATTAAAGATATAATCTTTTTATTTAAAATATTTTATTATATATATAGTTTCCCTTCGAAAGTATTGCAATTTGCATCCACACTAACTATGAAAGATATTGGAAAAATTTACTCGGATAAGAAAATATATACTAGTTACTTAACTAACATAGTTATAGTTTTAATTAATTACAATTTGAGTTTTGTATAATTCGCTCGATTATACAAAAGTTGTGTGTGAATCAAATTGTATATGTGAATTGTATAGTGAATTGTACAAACGTTGTACACAAATTGTATAGCAAAATATACAAACGCCATACAAAAATTACGAATTGTATAGGAAATTATACAAACTTGTACACCGCGAACTATACAACGTAGCTATAACTACAGTTAGGAAATATAGTTACTCAAACTATATCTATAGAACATAATTAAGATATTTGTGAATGGCTATATGCGAAAATTCCGCTTTAGATTTATAGGTTAATTAAATGGGTCGGGCTCTCCCAAATCCCCACACAATAGACATAGACTAAGGACTAAGGGATAATTACAGTTCAAGGTCATTCGGTCAAAATAATTTTAAAAAAATAGTCATTCGCTGTATTGACATGCAAACTCGGTGCATATTTTATGTATAGTAAAGTTATATTCAGTTTTTGAGTGTATCATAATGTATATTTTGTGTATAACTTGTGTATAAGTAATATCATTGTATAGTCAATGTATACTTTTTATAACTCTTGGCAAATTATATTGTATTCAGTTTTTGAGTGTATCATAATATATATTTTGTGTATAACTCATGTATAAGTAATATCATTGTATAGTCAATGTATACTTTTTATAACTCTTGGCAAATTATATTGTATAGTAATGTATAGTTCACCTCTTGTTTACTCTTAACATAACTTCTTTATTAATATTTTCAAGAATGTAAGAAATATTAGAAAATAGTGTAGTGTTTTAATGAAATATTTGAGTATTACAAATTTCCTACTTGTATAAAAACATCAAGCCTAAGCTTCATGGTCTTATGATTATGAAAACATGAAAATTGGAAAGAAAAGGTCAACTCGGTGCATACAGTATCCTGCATTTGCATTCACACAGGGTCCAACGAAGTGGCTAATTCTAAGGATTGAACCTAAGTCACACGGAGACAATTTTATCATAGTTTCAACGCTCCCTTCTTACTAAATGGAACATAGGAATAAAACTTAATATTATGAATCCAAAACCCAAGAAGAATCCAAATGAAAATTATCCATTTTTGTTAGCACATCACATGTCACAACAATGTATAATACCCAAACACCAAAAAAATAACTCAGCTCTGGGATGCATAAATATGTTGTGTTAATCACAAAAAGCCTACTATATATTTTCGTGAGACAGGGAAATCTACATAGATATCAGGACAAGCAAAAAAAATATGGTTGCTATTGAATTTGTGGTGTGTATGTATAATTGTTAGTTCCATCTGATCGTAGAGACAACTCATTTCGTGCTTCATTGATGTGAAACGACATGATAAATCTTCGAAATAATCACCTCCAGAAGCCAGGTTGTTGTTGTGGCGGATAAGGCCCAGGAGGAGGATAAGCTGGGGCTGAGGGAGGTGGAAGGGCAGGAGCTTGTTGTTGTGGTGAATAAGCTCCGGGAGGAGCATAAGCTGCGGCTGAGGGTGGTGGGAAGCCAGGAGCTGGTGCTGGATAACCTTGATGAGGAGGTTGTGGTTGACCGTAAGGCGTCCCATAGGCTGGAGGGTATCCAACAGATGGCCCATAAGGTTGATCAAGCCGCGACATCTGCTGAATGGGTGGTACTGTCATTGGTGAAGGATCACCAAATTTGCCATCTCTTTTGTCCAATTCAATCTTGTGTTGTGTCTGCAATCTCAACAAGAGTAGTAAATGTTAAATGATAAACTATGACAACTATGCCTTAATCCAAAGCAAGTCAGGATAGGTTATATGAGTCCTTAAACAATTTGGAGAGATACAATCAATATCTCTTGCTTACCTGCATACAGGCACAGACCCTGCAATCAAATTTGCAACAAATTTAGTACACTTATATGAGGAATAAATAATACTAATGAAGAATGCATAGAAGCTTACGAATAATAGACCATGTCCGAGAGGCATGTCAAAATATGAGCAGCATCCGCAAGTTCCTCATCTCCAGTTAGACAAGCCGCAATTCTACATAGGCAAGCAAGTTGTCCGAGGATTACCATGAAACCCTGGTAGGAAAGAGAACACGTTTGATCAAATTGTATATACATGAACTAATAAACGAGGAATACTTGGAGAGAGAGAGAGAGCTTACGATAATGCAATTATCACATTTCGTTGTTCTTATGTTGAATTGATCTTGCAACAGGAAGCGAGTTGAGCTCACTGAATTTCCAAAGCAACAACAGACCTGATGATAAGAATAGTTCACAGAATGTGCAAAACGGTGAAACAATAACTCTTCCATTTTCACCAAATTTGAAGGTGTTAAAGAAGAAGGAGAGTCTTGGCATAGCTGGTAAAGTTATTGTCACGTGACCAAGAGGTCACGAGCCTCTTGCATTGTGGTCCTGCCCTACTCTGTACTCCGGTATTCCCTTGAAGAAATAATCACATTTACGCAGCATCTAATTCCAGATTTAAATAAATGAACCAAAAATTTTGCTGACCTCAGTTACAAGGCAAAATTCAGGGCAATGACTTTCCCCGCACCTACCACTGCAAGGCATATAACCAGCGCAGCACTCATACCTGTCGCGAACAGAAGTTTGTTCATAATAAAGGCAGAAACAGGATACTGAAGAAAAAGAAAGTATCTTACCTTGTCATATCACCATATAAAGCTCGTTTCCTTAGCACATATGATGAACATGGTCCACTGCAGTCGATGAGATCAGAGAGGAAGTTACATAACTACTAAACGTAGTTGCATAATATCACATATAGATCAGCCAGTAGAATAGTAGGGCAACACCACAAGGGAAATTCTTCAGATTTGATCACAAAAACCTCATGAATAGACGTTTCTAATTATTGAATATTCATCTGTCAATTTCTTTCTCTTGTTACAACATATTGCTACATCATTTTAGCTATAAGCTAATGTTGTCTTGTCGTATTACTTTGCTAATTATATCTAAGCGTAATCAAGATGCAGGACACAGAGTAACAGTTCTTCAATATCTGCTAGCCTGCTACTATACTAAGTTCCAGCCGAGGTTTTTGTTCTCCAATATTTCGTTAACATTGTGAATTACCATTAACAACCAAGAACAATGCAATCGAAGAGCACCTCGTCCACCACAACTAGTGATGATCCTCAGGCCTCGACGAAAAAAAAAGACAATTAACTACATACAAATTTTTGCCAAAATGTCCTACTCGATACAAAATTTACTTTTTTTCATTCACATCAGATAGAAATACAAATCTGCATTTTGCTGTAAGCAAAGATCTCCCTTCAGTTCACAGGCTAAATATTTTAACACAGATACACACAATTGCCATTAGGCACTTCATCTATTGGTGCTAAACCAAATTAGGATTCCTTTTTTATTACGAAAGTCCCTCGTTAATATAGAATGGAGTGATTGGAAATTGAAGATAGCTCAAATGCATTTAGTTACATCGTCTACTAAGTGTCCTTAATACAATAAAAACAACAACATACCCCTTGAAATCCCACAAGTAGGGAATGAGGAGGATAGATCACACGCAGATCATACCCCCTACCTCGTGGAAGACACTTGATGGAAGATATTTTCATTTTTAAGAATCTGAAGTGACCAAACACTAAGATTTGAATCAAGGAAATTAACTTCTGAGTAAACATTTATATCTCAATTGAGTTATGAAATCTTTCAGCAAGAAGATGGACCCCTTTGGAACAAACATGTAGACATAGTAATCAAACTCATGAAACAAAACCAAATCAAGAACATTGGAGAAAAATAAACAGACGCAATACAACTCACCAACACAGCGCGAAACACCAAACTGCAAAACCAAAACATGAAAAAACAATTAGAAAGGCAAACACACTATTACACCTTACATTGTTATTTCATAAAGAATCACAAGTTGCAAAGACTCTTCAAAATAGGCTGTGGCATAGCTACATTGCCCCAAGGTCACTCAAACATCCTTCACGAAAAAAATTATATCGTACGTGTAGAAAATAACACAATGTATATAGGTCAAAAACAACTTTTTAGATATATACTAATATTTTAAATATCGTTAGAAATTTCTAGTTTCACCACTAGACGGGTGAGAATAACATCCTCTAAAAAGAATGTGCCTTTTGAAGGAACATTTCAGTTTTTCAATAAATAAGAGAGAAATTTTACATGGTGGATCGGCTTTAAGGGTGCCCATGAGATCGGTACGCCATAAATTTTGAAAATGTTTACGATTTTCCGCCTTATCAAGGTGTGCTTGTGCTGACGCCATTTTTCAAATTACTGATCAGATTTAGACCTTCGTCAATGAAGACGAAGCGTCTTTCTGCCAGAGCAAAAATCAATTCAATTCTCAAATTGGGTGTTTATTAAAGACCCATTTCCTCCCCTGTATAATTTCTCCATTTTTTCCGGTGAAAAATTGAATCTGGCACACAAAATTTCAATGGACTAAAAATTGTTTGGTTCAACGCAAGTTCAACCCATTGCCAAATTTTGTCACTCCCCCCACCCCCTACCCAACCCATCCGCCCACCCCGCCGTTTTTCGTGGCAGCCATTTTTTCTCGGATAATGGTGACACAGAGGAAACTGTGCTGCTGTAATCCAACAAATTGGGCGGGATAGTCTTACACTTTTAGCTACCTTTAAAAAAATATTTAAAGAATAGCCACAAATTTTAAGAATTTGCTGGCTAGGTAAAACTTTTTGTTGGCCATGATGAATTGACTTCTACTTTTATTGTATACTTAAAGAAATGAAAAAAATTCACCGGATAAGCAAACTAATTAGTTAATATAGCTATTGTTTGAATTATTAATTAAGATTTGTGGTAAATATTTAACTGTAATTACATTTTGAGTTTTGTATAATTCGCGCGTTTCATATAAACGTTGTGTGCGAATCAAATTGTATAGCGAAATATACAAATACTGTGAATTTATAGCGCATTATACAAACATTGTGTATGAATTGTATAGCGAAATATACAAACGCTATATAAAAATTGTGAATTGTATAGCGTATTATACAAATGTTGCGCGAATTATATAAATGTTACTATAACTATAGTTACGAGATATAATTACCCAAACTGTAGCTATGAAGCATGATTAAGATATCTTTGAGTGGCTATATACGAAAATTTCTCTAGATAATTTTGATGAGATAGATATTTTAATAAATTACTATAAAGAGTGAAAATAGTATAATGTGTAGTTTATTGTGCATGATATAATTGCAAAGTTTATCTAATACTAGTATTTCATAAAGATCAAAAGTGTTTACTTTTAATAAAGTTAAGAATCAAATTGCTTTGAGATATATGAGTAACTATTTTAAACCAAGCCTAAAGCATATATGAGATGATTTTTGTTGTTGTTTTTCCTAAAAATAAATAGGATGTATATAGCTTTACCTTTTGAAGCTCATCAATCAAGCATCATATTTAATCATGATTTCAACATGAATTATTCTGATTCCACCATCGTTAGGATAATAACATTTTCTAACAAAAAATATAGGCGAGAATACATGACAATCCCTTAAACTTAGGACAACTCTTTGTTTAAAGACGTAATATATAAATATATTATTTTATCTGATATTTATATCTCTAATATTGAATGTGTATAAATTAACACTTAAACTTGAAATAGAGTTGAACGAACAGACACACACATCCTATGAACTTGTGTGTTTACTTGTTCAACTATATCCATGTTTAAATATTTACTTATGCACATCCAAATTTAGGAACATAAATACTAATTGAAGCCAATTAAAAGAGCATATTTACGTATTTTGTCTTTAATAAAAATACAAGTCCATTTGTGCGCAAAACATATCACATTAATACGATTTGAGAATGAATCTTACTTCAACGTTCAAGGAATATGATATATAGATAGTTTTTATACTAACTATTATTTTCACTATTCGAAAATTCATGACCTATAGATCACACACCGATAACTTGACATTAAAAGGGCAAATCTCAGTGCACTAAAGTTTGCACTATGCACAGGGCTCGAGGAAGGACCCGACCACAAGGGTCTATTGTATACAGTCTTACCTTATATTTTTGTCAAAGGCTATTTCCAAAACTTGAATTTGTCACCTCTCGATCACATGACAACAACTTTACCAGTTATTTCGAGATCCCCCTTCACCGATAACTTAACATTAAAGAACATAAAAGGATGAAAGAACTTGATTTCTGTCCGAGGCTGTTTTCAAGACTTGAACTTGTCACCTCCCGATCACATAACATCAACTTAACCAGTTTCTTCGAGACTCTCTTTAAGAACATAAAGATGAAAGAACTTGATTTCTGCCAAAGACTGTTTTTTAGACTTGAACTAGTCACCTCCTGATCAGATAACATCAACTTAACCAGCTACTTCGAGACTCTCTTTAAGAACATAAAGATGAAAGAACTTGATTTCTGCCAAAGACTGTTGTCAAGACTTGAACTAGTCACCTCCTAATCACATGACATCAACTTAACCAGTTACTTCGAGACTCTCTTCACCGACAACTTGACATTAAATAACATATAAAAAGATGAAAGGACTTGATTGCAAAGTCTCCTCCTTTATATAATGGAAGTGGACTAGTCTTCTCTCCTTGTCTGATTTTGTTTTTGCTTACACACACAGAGTAAGAAAGAACACTCCAAATTTAAATTGTCTTCTTTCTCCACACTTTCAAACCAAACAAAAAGCAATAGTAAAAACACACAAACTTTTTCCTCCTATATTTCTTCTCAAAGAGAAATGAGTTTCTTGTCTTCTTCCTCTGTCAGCACAGACAGACAATTCTGAAATCTTCAACATTCTTGTCCTGTTTCTACAACAAAAATCCTGAAATTTACTTCCCAAGATTCAATTTTTCCAATGTCTTCTGAACTTTTTCTATTTGACAACACTTTCTTTACTGACCCCTTTTCTCCATCTTTCATTGATAACAATATTTTCCAAGATAACACCAGCAATTTCACCATGCCCACCAACTGTTTGATACAAGAACCCCCCCAAACCAGAGCTGATGACACACCTTCAATTGACCAAATTGCTTCAACTTTTCTCTCATCTTCACCCCCAAGTCATCAATTTGAGAATCTTTCACTTTGCCAAATTGGAAATCCCAATTTTGAGTTTGCTGATTACTCTGTAAAAGCAGAGGAATTTCAAGTTCTGTTTGAATCTGATTACTCTTTAATGGTGCCTCAGAATGATGTGAAGTTGATGCAGAGGAGTTTTAGTAGTAATTGTTTTGAAAATAATAATAATAATAATAAAGCAAGTTTTTCTATTTTTACACCAAAGTTTGATAGTTTAATTGAGTCTACAAATTTTCAAACATCAGCAGCAACTAGCTCACCTGAAAACAGCTTTTCTTCTGGTCAAATGAGAAGGGTTTGCAGCACTGGTGACTTGCAAGTTAGTCCTCTTTTCTTAATACTTTTCTTTTTTGGTTTCCCGCTCGGTGTCCGTTATCCATATTGGATTTCGACTATATCTGAATTCGTACCGCGTAGGGGTCTCATTTGGGGGAATCACTCTATACCAAGAATTTTTTGGCTCAAACCTGAGACATCTGGTCAAGGGAGAAGCAGCTCCATCCGCTCCCTACCAATGATATACCTTTCGACATTTTGAAAAGGGATCTTTACACAAATATTCAAGTTGATATACTTAAATTATACACTGATATACATATATTATACATTTATCAAATATTTTTTAATTTAATCAATCGCCAAACCACTATTTAGATTGACTCTTCATTTGAAAATAGGGTCAGAGTTATATATTCACTTACAAATTCGATAGAATTTAGTAATTTTGATCCAAACACTATTTATATTTAAAAGATTCCTCTACTATAAACCGGCATCAAGAATCCAACACTCATTAAATACCTTTTTTTAAGAATTCAGAATAGATAAAACTCTTTCTTTTTATCTACTACGGCTTATCATGTTTAAAATCATATATTCTAAGGACAAAACTTGATATCTCACTTCTTCTTTTTTTTCGTTAACTATCATGCGTAATCAAATATTGTCACATAACATAAAAACAAAAACACATGATGAATTTATTTTTTTTAATTATTTACCTTTTTTTTTTAATAGAAGATGAAGACAAGTCAAACAAGGAACAATTTATCAGGAGAAAGAACATTTATTGAAGAAGCAGCAAATATCAAAGTTGGAAGATATACAGCAGAAGAAAGAAAAGAAAGAATTCATAGGTACAGAGCAAAAAGAACTCAAAGAAATTTTAACAAAACAATTAAGGTAATTAATTAATTAACATAATTTTTCTTATTATTTTTTATTAAAATGTGATGGTACAATTAATTGTTCATATGGTACAACCACAGTATGCATGTCGGAAAACATTAGCGGACAATCGTCCAAGGATTCGTGGTAGATTTGCACGTAATGATGAAGCTGGTCTTGAGATTCCAAAAACTTCATCATCAATGTTTAATAGATATGAAGATGAAGATGATATTTGGGTAATATATTCTCTCTTATACTTTTTCTTAAATTAGAAAAAAAGAACCCCACTTTCAAAATCTTTATTTTGTATCAATAAAAAAGTTTTATTCTTGTTACAATTTTGGGATATTATATATTAGTAGCAGAGTCAATAATGATTTCGCAAGTTCAACAGAATTCAGTACTTTTAAATTGTGTCCTTATGTACACATATTTCAGAACTTAATTTGTGTCATGTACAGTCTATTAAAAGAGAAATCATAACACTCTATGTTGTGATATTTTTCTTTTGGGGGAACGAATATGAGATGGACGTACGTCTGATTAGTGACGTCAATAATGATTTCACAAGTTCAACATAACTCAATATTTTTGAATCGCGTCCTCATGTACACACGTTTTAGAACTTAATTTGTGTCGTGTATGGTCTATTAAAAGAGAAATTGTAACACTCCATGCCGTGATATTTTTCTTTTGGGGGAAGGAATATGAGATGGACATCTGATCAGGGACATCAATAATGATTTCGCAAGTTCAACAACATTTAGTACTTCTGAATCGCGTCCTTATATATACATATTTCAAAACTTAATTTGTGTCATGTACGGCTTAGTAAAAGAGAAAACGTGACACCCCATATCATGATATTTTCCTTTTTAAGGGCTCGAGTATGAGACAGGTCAGATGTCTGATTATGGATGGAGAGATTCTATTGATGGCTTTATTAAGTTCTTGATTTATGAGGGGGGAAATAGTTGTTTTTTTAGTCTTTCTATTAATTTTGTTTAATATATAATTTTGTGGTTGCTTGTAGATTGAGGGAGTTCATGAAGAGGAAGAAGATCATCAAGGTTCAATAGGAAGAAGACAATTCTATCACAACTTTGGTCCAATGACACAATATCATCAACAATATTCAAGCCACTAAATTGGGTCATCATAATTAGAGATTAATTTTTATAATTAAGTCATTAAAGTTTGGATTAATTAACCATGATTAATGGAAGATAGTAGCTTTGGTTTAATTTATGAATAATTTAGGTGCACTTGCAAGTGCTACAATTTAAATGTCTATTGAGAGAGTAGACTAGCTATAGTATGGAGCAAAAATTGTATTTTTTTTCTTTTTTTTTTGTTGTTAATTTTATTTAGGAGCTTATTAGTTATTAAAAGGTCATTTACAATTTATTGACCTCTATTTTATTAAAATTAATTAAGATTACAATATTGAGTATGTGTTATGTTGATTATGGCTTTTGCAATATTCTTACTATGTTAAATGTTTGGAAATAATCGTTTAAATATCAAGAATATAGATAAGGGTCAATGGCGGAGTCAGAATTTTCATTAAGGGAATTTAAATTTTAAAAAGTGGACACACGAACTAAGCGAAGAAGGTTTGACATCTATTATATATACATATAAAATTATTTTTATCATAAAAATAGTATAATTTTTCCCTGAAACGGATTCAGATGAACCCCTAATTCCAATGTGGCTCCGCCACTGCGTAGGGCCAAACCATGCAAAATGCATGGGATGCCTATTGCCTAATTAAACTATGCAAATAGTGACGATGATGAAGCTAAGATTTTATTAAAAACTTAAAATATAAACAAATAAGTAAACACACGAGGGTAAATAGATCGATTTTTATACATAATCTCTTTTTACCTATTTATACATTAATTTACAACATTGTGCGAAATTGTATAGAGAAATATACAAACTTTGTGAATTATATATTGAATTATACCAACTCTGCGAATTGTATAGAGAAATATAGAAATACTGCTATAACTATAGCTACAAAATGTAATTACCTAAACTATAATTATTTGGATCTATTAAGTTTCACGATTAAACTATTTATAAAAATTAGAATGTCAATTCACAATTTGACATGTACATATTGGACAAATGCGGCTCCATCATAGTGCCAATATATTAATTAAGACCTATGAAATGGGAAGTTGTTATTATTATATTAATTAAGACCTATGATATACACATTATTTGATGATTAAACACCAAGAGGCTAAAGAAATTTAGCATATTGCAGCGGTGACAATTGGGCAGGTTGGATTAAATTTGAGCGAGTTATAATGAGTCAAGATAATAAATGGGTCAAGATTCAATCCAACTCAAATTTGTTGGGGTCAAAATGGATTGGGTCAAAACGAGTTGAGTAACGGTTTATAGAGCGGGTCAAGACCCAACTCGATCCAAGTTTTATTAAATTTTACTTATTTTATTTGTTCTTTTTTAATATTTTAATACTTAATTAAATTATATTTTTCTTTATTATGACTATATATAACATATAAAATTAAAAAAAGTGTTATAAAAATATTTTAACAATATCTTTCTTGAGTCAATTCGGGTCGCATATCAACCAAATTCAAAATGGGTTGAAATGAGTTGGGTTGAGACGGGTTGAACTAATAAATAGACGGGTTATTAACCCGCCCAAACATGTTGGGCGGGTTGATACTGTTATATGCAATGATGAAACTATTGACCATATATGCATAATAAAGTACTATATATCTATAAAGAGCAGCTCGGTGCACTAAAATACTCGTTATCGGAAAAATTCAACCATAGAGATCTATATTATGCAATATTATCTTATATTTCTACCAGATAAACTATATATCTCTAAAAGTGAAAAAAAAAATAGAAGAAGAAAGACTGAAGAAGTGAACAAACCGTCAAAAGAGAAAAGTAACACCAAAATTTCACCAAATATGAATCACGATAAAACAAATTAAGATACTTTTATCTTTAATAAAAAAATTTAACTTTGAATCTTGTTAAACTTATCGCTTTCGAAAATAAACTCTACCACACATACTTAAAATTTAATCAAACATCAATACAAATACTATATATCAAATTAAACAAACAAACACTAAAAATTCAAGTGGAGAGCACATGAAGAATAGAGAGATAGTGGAGACAAGAAGAATAAACAAATAATATGCAGTAAAGTAAGACAAAGTGGACATATAAGGATATGTTATATATCATAGAATAACTATAATTATATTATAATTCCAAATATATATTATGGTTTAGTCAACTGCAAGCCATCACTAACTACTACATAGCATATGACTTTAGTCTAACTCTATATATCTACAGAAAATAAACACCACCCTTCAAAAATTAAAAAAAATAGAATAATTAATGGGAGGAAGAATTTAACTTATATATACATTTTATTAAATATATTATTGATATATTTTAATATGTTATGTACTTTTTTTCCCTATATTAATTTAATTCGTGATCGAGATAATGAGCAAATTTAAAAAAAATATTTAAAAATATAATTTAAATCATACTTTCTACTGTTACCCTTCGTGAAATCATAAATGTAGTTTTGTAAATAGTGTAATTTATCTCCTAGAAAAATATAAAACTTCAATAAATAAAAAGGCAAATATGAAAAAAGCTTCAAATATTGTCATATTTTCTCGGCTACTATTTTTATGGTAAATCACCTGTAATTATCTTGTAATATATTTTATATTATCAACCTATAAAATTTAAAACTCACCTAGAAATTCTTGGCTTCAAATCGATTTTAATTTCGAATGGGGTAATTGGATGAGAGTTGAAATTTTTGAAGTGTATATCATTGAAAGATTTCGAATTCAAGACTTGTAAATTAGTTATCTTTGATAAAAAGCTCTATTCCCAAAACGGGGTATATGACGAATTAATTAATCAAAACCAAAAAAATAAATATTGAATATGAAATTAAAAAAAAACTAATATACTTTAGAAATTTCATCATGGTGACATATGGAATTGTTTGTAGTTCATGGATTTTTTGGAAATATAAAAATCCCACTCTTTATGGTTAATTATTGTCATTCGTGCACGTATGGTATCATAATTGAAATCATATCTTATTATAAAAATGGTTGAATAAACAAAAAATATATATTCGTGATCGAGTTGATTAAGCAAGTAATATTTTAAACAGCGAATAATTTTACATTTAAAATTTCTATATATTTTCTCGATCAAGCTTATCGCAAGACACTCAAAGAATAGCAACTGTGTATTCCTTCGTCAAACAATATTTTGACAAGAATTGAAGAATAAGCAAAAGCCAGTCCAAAAACAACTTTTTTTGTATTTTAAATTAATAATATTTTTAATATTCATTGTCTTCTCATTCCTCTCATAAATTAAAGCATTGGTGTTTAATATATTTTTTTTTAGGTATCTTAGAATTATTTTTTGGTCCAATAGAACTCCTAATCTATAGCAATTGCAATGATAGGGTATATTGAAGTTGAAACTTAATTAGTACTATATTTTAAATTTAATAAAATTGGAATTATTCTTTCATGAGAAAATTAAAGAGTGTGTTGGTCAAAAGTGATCATATTCCTATTGGAATCTTTGTTTTGTTGGAGTTGTTTGTTGATTAATTTAAATATTAATTCTTTTTGCATTTTGCTCATTCCATTAACTTAGTAGTTGGTTCTTTCTTTCACTATTTTTCTCTCAAGAATTAATTAAAGTTACTCAAAATATTACCATAAGAAGAATATAGCTAGCAATTTAGAAGTGGAAAGTCTTAAAATGAGACAATTAAAGATGATAGTGACTAAAAATGCTAGCTTTAATAAAAAATCCACAGTTCACGTCTTAGAAATAGAGAAAATTCTAATATAGAAAGCAAATTATTTTTAATAGATCTTACATAATGTGAAATTAAATCCAGATTTAATGTGTCAAAACGAATAATATCAAATACTAGATGAAACACTCAAGCTATCCACCCCGACCAACCAACCTAAAATGAGACCAAGATGGTACTATATATATAAAGTGACTAAAAATGATAGCTTTAATCAGAAGTCGAAAGTTCACATCTAAGAAATAGAGAAAATAGATCTTACATAATGTGAAATTTCAAATTTGATATCTCAAAACGAATATCAAATACCACACGAAACATCCCACCAACCCACCCCGACCAACCAACCCAAAAAAAGTCTCTCTTTTGCTCAAGATTCATTAGTTACGATATATCACTTGAAAATTAAATTCAGTTGAATTCCATGGTTCTCGAATAAAAAATTACTTACTTTCAACATAAAAATTCAAATCTTATATAACCATGTCTTTATATTGATTTAATTTTTTTTTTATAAGTTCTATATATCGATATACGATGCTTCATCTGAAAGAAAAGAATCTACGTAAAAATGTATCATAAGGTCAAATATGTAAATGATTTGAAGACCAATTGATTGGATAGAGCACCAATGTGATTGCTTTGAAACATTTTAATGATTTTATTGTGATAAAATACTTTTTCTTACAAAAGCAAAATGAATTTGTTACAAAATAAAAAAAATAATATCACATAAAATAAACTATTCATAATTAATTAAAATAATAAATAAAGATCAATAATGATGGCAAACACATAGAGCTGTTTAAAAAAAAAATTAGATTCGGTCTTTGCATTAATCCTAATTTTTTTTAAAATTCTTTTTTAGATGCTTATTGTTTCTTTTTGGGGTTCATAGCCTTTTTTTTATCATAATTTCATCATTGATAGGTGTCAAAGAAGGGGGAAAAAAGATGACACGTGTACAAATTATTTTGTGTTCACACAGAATTCAGGAAAAGATCGTTATATTTTAGGGGTGTAATATAGATAATCTACCTCTATTCAAATATTAATTAGTGTTTTTACGACTCAAACTGTTACGAAGATAACTTTCTAAATGACGAAAAGTCAAAAATTATATTTTTTTTATTGTCATTCATAGAAAAATTGAGTCACAACGTTTCTTAACCTAATAAGAAATTAACTGAAGATGGTATCGAAGTGTTAGCTAGTCAAAGAAAAAGATGTTTATGCAGAATTCAGGAAAAGATCATCCCATTTTAAGGGAGTAATATAGACAATCTATCTAATCCAAGTATTAATCAATATTCTTACGGCTTGAACCGTAATTTATAAGTGTCGCGAAGATAATTTTCTAAACAACAAAAAATCAAAAATTATGTTCTTTTTTTTTTTGGTCATTCATAGAACATTTCTTAACCTAATAAGAAATTAATTGAAGATGGTATCGAAGTGCCAGCTAGTCAAAGAAAAGGGTATTCATGCAGAATTCAGAAAAAGATCATCTCATTTTAAGGGAGTAATATAGACAATCTATCTAATCCAAGTATTAATCAATATTTTTACGGCTCGAACCGTAATTTATAAGTGTCGCGAAGATAATTTTCTAAACAACGAAAAATCAAAAATTACATTTTTTTTTTTTTGTCATTCATAGAACATTTCTTAACCTAATAAGAAATTAATTGAAGATGGTATCGAAGTGTCAGCTAGTCAAAGAAAAGGGTGGTCATGCAGAATTCAGAAAAAGATCATCTCATTAAAAGGGAGTAATATAGATAATCTATCTAATCCAAGTACTAATCAATGCTTTCACAGCTTGACCGTAATTTATAAGTCTCGCTAAGATGATTTTCTAAACAACAAAAAGTTGAAAACTATATTCTTTTTATTATCATTCATAGAAAAATTGAGTCTCAATGTTTCTTAACCTAATAAGAAATTAATTAAAGATGGTATCAAAAGTGTTGTTAGCTAGTCAAAGAAAAGGGTTATTTTGGGCATATTTCTAAATATAACTTTCATAAACTTTTTAGTAAAGGAGACAGCTTGTCATTTCATTAATAATAGTGGTGACAACTATTATTAATTAAATAAAGTTGATAATAAAAAGATGCTAATCAACCTAGAAAGCATGCTTTGGCTTATGAAATATCTATAAAAATGAATAAATTCTCAAGAACTCGAATGTAGTGATCAGATGAATGAGATTTTTCGGATTTTGAATTTTAGTAATAAAAAAGTTTTTTGTAAAAATAGCATTGATTAAAAAATAGTTATTGTTATATATGGAGTTTTTAACTTTCACAACAGAAACACGAGATAATAATCTCATGAAATTTGTGAAATTTGAAATAATATAATATACATTGAATAGTGATTATTTGTGAATTTTACTCGAAATTTTTAATAGGAAACACATAGGGTAAAATTCATAAATAGCTATTTTCAACTCTTGTATAGTTAAAAAGTAATTATTTCTTAGAGTTTCACCTTGTAATAATTGAAACTTTAGGATATATTTATTGTCATAGAAATATGTTTATGAAAGTTGAAATCATGGAACATTGACTATTTTTTAAAGATTTGTCCAAAAAGAGATCAATAATAAACATATCTGATGCTCGGATAAGTTTATATTATAAAAATACGGACTTCATAAAAATAAGTTTAGAATTAACCGTTCTTTTGGGTTAAATTCAAAGTAGACAACATCTTATATAACGACTTACGAAGAAGAGTGCACATTATAGTTTAGACAATTTTCACATCTGAATGACTGAAGGAAGCTAGATATCTTATAAAGACGATTCCAGAATCAATTATTAAAATATTTTTTGGATTAAAACTCAAGAGACAAATCCATGCAGACATAAACTTATTTTTATCTTCAACCTAAAATTAATATGGAATTAAGGAACTAAAATTAGTTTTTAGTTATGATTAAGCAAAATCATAATTAGGTCACAATAAAATGTTATTAATTAAAAGACATTATGCCGACCATATTCTACGAAGGGCTCAAATAGTTTTATCAAAATTATAATCTTATATATATATATATATAAAATAAAATACTTGATTTGACAGCACAGAAAGGGAAATTATTCAAAATATAATAATTTTATAAGGTTCTTTTTATTTTTTATTATTATTTATAATACTAATAAATTACATCTCCTAGGCTCTAGGGTTTGAAATTCCTTGACTGAACTTTTGATAAATTATAAAAATAAAAAAGGTCCCATGTTCTTCTATACATAAAAAACTTTTCCATTAGGAATTCAAAAACAATTTGTGCTAGCTCTATGGTAGTCAAACACCGAAAAAATTACGCGGATAAATAAATATATACGGCTTGTAAAAAATATTTAGTTGTAATTACAGTTTGAGTTTTGTATAATTCGCACGATCTATACAAACTCTATGTGTGATTATACGAAAAATTGTGCTCATATCAAATTATGTAGTGAGAATATACAAAAACAACGAATTATATAGCGAATTATACAAACGTTGTGCATGGATTGTATAGTGAAATATACAAATGATATACAAAAACTGTGAATTGTATAGCGAGTTATACAAACGTATACAAATGTTGCGCGAATTATACAAATGTTGTTATAACTGTAGTTACGAAATGTAATTACTCATCAAACTATAGCTATGGAGCATAATTAAAATATTTTTAAGTGAATATATGTGAAAATTCATCTTAAATATTAGTATTACTTATTGACTTTTTTGTCCAATTAAAGGAGAGAAAATATTCAACAAATCAAAGGTTAAATAATATTTCACTAGTTGTTCATAACTTAATTATAATGGTGAAAAAGCTAATTACAATTATGATTATGCTAAACATCTCTTTTGTTAGTGCAACATATAGTAAAAAATTAAATAAGTGATAATTAGGTGATAACTATTTTGAAAATCATGAGATGGGATAATACTTAGAGGTGTACTTAGAAGTGTCAAAATTAAATCCAACTCTCCCAATCCGTTGAAGTTTGGGCGAGTTAGCCCAATTATTAGCTCAACTCATCTGAACCCAACCCATTTAAAATTGAGTTGATATACAACCCAAATTCACTAGAGAGAGATCTTGTCAAAATATTTTTAAAACACTTTTTTTTTAATTTGATATATTTTATATAGCTATAATAAAGAAAAATGCAATATAATTAAGTACTAAAATATTGAAAAAGAACAAATAAAATAAGTAAAACTTAGTAAAAGTTGGATCGGGTTGGGTCTTGACCCGTTCTTTAACCCATTACTCAACCCGTTTTATGAACAAATATGTCAATCACATATACAACACATTCAACAAAGGCGATTTATGAACAAATACGTCATTCACACATAAAACGCATTCAACAAAGGCGGTTTATGAATAAATATGTCATTTACACATAAAACACATTCAACAAGTGTGATTTATGAACAAATATATCATTTTACACATAAAACACATTCAACAAATATGTTTTATGAACAAATATGTCATTTACATATAAAACGCAGTCAACAAATGCGATTTATGAACAAATATATCATTTTACACATAAAACACATTCAACAAATGCGTTTTATGAACAAATACGTCATTTATACATAAAACAAATTCAACAGATGCGATTTATCAACAAATATGTTATTTTACACCTATTTGTTAGTGCAACGTATACTCAAAAATCAAATAAGAGTAATAATTAGGTGATAACTATTTTGAAAATCATGAGATTAGCTAATACAATTTTATTTCCTTTCTAAATTAATTATACTCGAAAATTTTAATTAAAAAATAAATAAATTATACGCTTGATTTATTGATAAAAGTGTAGTAATTTGAGGGATACAAGTATAATGTTGTTAATTAATTGGTTTAACAAAGTTTAATTGGCAAGATTTTTGCACAAGTTGTAAGAGATTCCACCTAATAATATACTCCTATTTGATTTAATTAGAAAACATAGAGCTACACTAAAAATATTTAGGGTAGGTTAATAATATAAATGGAACTTAATGCAATGAATCATAAAGCTAATTCTCTACTTGTTAATGATTACATTTAAAAGTAATCAACATGTCTTAACACTTCCTTTAATAAGAATCATAAGTATTTTCCACAATTCGTTTTTACTTGTCACGTTTCACTTCTCGAGAATCAAAACAACAATATATATATACTCAGTGGAATTCCATAAGTGGGTTTGAGGAGAGTAAAATGTATGCATACATTACTACTATCTCATAGAGATGGAGAGGTTGTTTTCGAAAGACCCCCATCTAAAATATATCAGGCCAATCTCGAGAATTAAATTGTATGAATTTTTATCAATATTTTAAGATATAAAAAGATTGCAACTTATAGATTTTTCGTATAGTTTTTGAACGTATGAATTTTAATTATTAAATTAGTCTGACTTAAATTAGCTTAAAAAGTCAATCAAATTGATCTTGATGAAGCGAAACGTAACAAATAAAAGTAAATAAAAAAAATAATGATTTCGGTAGAATATAATTTATTAATTTGAAATATAATAATCCAAAAAAAAAATTAAAATTTTGAATTCATAATATTTGAGCTTGACAACAATCTGTTTGGTACATGACATGACTCCACTAGGAGAATATATTGTTAATTAATTTTTGAGAAATTAAATTTTTGATGATTTTTTTTAATGATTAAGAAATTTGTCTAAAATAGTCTTTAAGATAAACGTAATCTTTAAAAGAATTTATTCTTTTGTATTTAAATATCAAACTTTTGTATATATTATTCGTACTTGTGAAATCAACAAACATGGAAACAGATATAATAGAGAGAGGGCAGAGAGTAGAGAGAGACAAATTGTATATGTTGGTATATATATATAATTGTATATCTGGAGAAAATAGCAACAAAACTTTAACTATAACTATAAATTGCAAACTATAGTTGTATAATGTAAATACATCTCATATGTTTGTCTAGTTACGTTGTTTTTTCTTTTATTTGCAACTCGGTTAAAAAATAAGTTTTTGATTTTAACTAATATAAAGGTATCGCGTGTAATAAAATTTGCTTACTTATATGACTTTCTTTTTTCATTTGAATATCTATGATGTATCTCCTTTTTTTTTTCTGCATCATTTTCATACTTTTCTGATTTCTCATCCGATATTTAATATCAAGTTTGAGGTCCCACCAATCTGAATTCATGCTAGAAGTTCACCTTGTGACTTATGAGGTTAATTACTCTCGATCAAAAGCGACTTTTTATTCTTTGAGTTTGAATTTAGCTATTCGAAAATTTTAAATTAAGAACAGAACAATACTTACCGTTCAGTATAACCTTTTGTGATACATCTTTTTCAATTTATAACATTTTCAACTTTCAAAATGAAGTACAAATATATATGTCTTTTTTTCAAACCCTATGGTCACTTGCAAAATATATTCTTCTAACTTTCAGATAAGCAATAAATTGTCCATTTTTTCCTAACTTTTTAAAAAATGCTTTTCCATGATGTGCTAGTTTTGCAAAGTGTGTGGGGTCTTCCTATTAAGTTGATATTTTTCGGACTTGTGAAACGAGTTTAAGTTATATACATCGATTGATGATACTATAAACAACACGCATATGAGACATTAATCAGAAAGAAACTATTGATACAAGCTTCTTCTTGTTAATATCCCTAATTTGTATCGATCGATGCTTTGAAAAAAATTTCTCCGAAGATACAAATTGAAGATATGATTTATTTAGTTTAACGGCTTATGTACTTCTCACGATCCAATTCCAACAAAGGTAATACCATTATAAAGATCAAACATGCTTGATTTTAATAAATATAAAAATCTAGACCAGAACAGTTCGAATATATTTATTTCAAAGATCAATTTAGACCGAACTTCAAACATGATGAATTAATTTATTTTTTTTCAATTTATCAACTTAAATCCTGTGGAATGTATGCAAGTTGCTTTTTGAGTTTGATAGCAAGATTCTTAGTTTAGGTAGTTTGATAGCTTATAGGTATTACAACTAAACATGCCTTTTCAAGTTTGGGATTAGACATCATACTTTTGAATTTTGACCTTTCTTTTTTGTTGAGGTTGATATTATATTTAGTCGAGATGTGTGTAAGTTGACTCAATACAATAAGCGTACGTGTAATTTTTAAAAAATCAAAATATCTTATTTTTATTTTTTACCATTAACTCAAAAATAGAGCATGATTTCTGCCATTTGGTGCAAATATAGGTCCTTGAAAATGAGATAATAATAAGAACCAACTTTTTTTATAAAAAAATAATTAGGGGTAGGAAAAGGGGATTACAATACTGGGAATCGAACCCCTCACCAACATGATGGAAGTTCAGATGATCAACCAATTAACTGAGCTATTAAGATCCCCAGATAATAATAAGAACCATCCATTCTTGGAAGTTTTGATAAAAAGAAAACTTTAGTTTATTTAATTTTCCTAGTAAAACCTAGGTCCCTATACAACTCACATGAGAACCATTTTAAGATAAATTAAGTATCCATTATATTATATGATCAAGTCATAATTTGTCCCTATTTTTACTTTCTTATTCATTCAAACTATATGTATGGTCTATGGTCACAAAGTTATTCTAGGCTCTAAGGTATTTTCCAACTTGTAGAGAAGCCCACCTTTCTATATAGTCTCATCGGAATTTTTGATTTGAGTCTTGAGAATAAATAACTTTTTAATCAAAGGCGCTTTATTTGAGGATTGATTTAGTATATTTGCCTTACACATGAATTTATTTGTATATAACTCATCAAAATTATTGAAAAAATTAAACTATGAAGCGAGGTTGGGTCAAACTTAGACGGGTCATAATGAGTCAAGATCAACCCACTGGTCGAATTTGATTGGGTCAAAACGGATTGGGTAATTGGTTATAGATTGGGTCAAGACCCAACTCAACTAAGTTTTGCTTATTTTATTTGTTCTTTTATAACATTTTAATACTTAACAAAATTATATATT
Source organism: Solanum aculeatissimum (assembly GCA_038996855.1). Lineage (NCBI taxonomy): Eukaryota > Viridiplantae > Streptophyta > Magnoliopsida > Solanales > Solanaceae > Solanum > Solanum aculeatissimum. The sequence continues at coordinate 69,122 of JBCEWC010000121.1, forward strand.
TTTCTTTATTATGGTTATATTGAATATTACAAATTTTTTTAAAAAATTGAAATTATTAACAAGATTTCTCTCGAATCAATTTGGTTTGCATATCAACCCAATTTTAGGTGCCTTGGGTTTGATTTTGTCGCCCCTAACTATTTGAAATAATTTTTTTTCTTTTGTCATCTGATATTTAAAATTAATTCAAAAAATTCGGAGTCCATCATCTATTATATATTAATAAAAAACTATATATAATGTAATTGATAATTAATTTCTATTTATTTTCGTTAAGACTTGCTTTGAAATTCAGCTCGTTGAAGTTGGACCATGACAACTAGTTTGAAACCAGCCCAAGACTGGTGAAACAAGGTTTTGGACCTTGCTCATTCCAAATTGGGCCTGTTGCCATGTAGCATTTGTACCTTGTTCATATTTTAAGACAAATATCGAAAAGAATAAATAACACTTTGGAATGAATAATATCTTAAGAAATGAAAATTTATATTTTTAGTAATATTTTATGGGAAAATTACATATACATATACAAAAAAATTAATTAATTTACAACAAATATAATCCATGTTTTATTTACATAAAAAATAGTCTCAAATCAGCGAAACTATACAATATAGTTTGTCAAAAGTTATTGAAAGTATGTACTACTATTGGTTGAATAACTTGTAATGAAACTGAATTGATAATTTAATGATAATCTCAGATATTTTATTTGCTTCTATTCTTCTATCGCAGGCTCGATGGATTGACTTCCATTAATAAAAAGAATTTAAAAATCAGTATAAAATAAGGTGAGGCCAGTAAAGTATTTACTTTTTATTCAACAATATCGAAGATGGTAAAATACAAGTACAAATCTATATAAAAAGAAAGATAGATAGAAAACTATCTATTTTTTTAAATTAAAATATTCTAAAATTTTGGACTAAACTATTTAAATCTTTATAGTAATAAATAATATTTTTACAATAATATCCAAGATATTATATTGAAAACACATCACTAACATTTTATTAATTTGAATTTATCTTGAATGTATGAATAATAATATTAATATGTGAAGTATAATAATACATTTATAAATAACAATTTTAAAAAAAAGACCATGGTTTCTTCATATTTTCTTCCAAGTTATAACTGTTCCGAATGAAAGTAAAATATATAAGGGTAGCCATCATTCCAAAAATGAAGATATATAAAAATTACAAGAAAACTAAACTGAATATCAAATTAACAAATTTGTATTTAAAGTGGTGCGGTCAACATATATCTGATTTAACCCACTCCATTTTCTTTCAATCGACACAAGTAATAAATTAAATTAATGATTACGGCTTAACAAATTAAATTTAAATTATTAATTTAAATTCAAGATATGCATCTACGGAAATGGGAGAACCCAAAATGATAAAAATAATAATATTAGTAGGAACAAAATAATATAACTCATACCAAAAGTTTTTATACTAATTATTAATAACTTAATTATAATAGTGAAGAAGTTAATATCACACATATGATTAGGATCAATCGCCGCGGTTGAGGTAGGTTATGTTTGGTATATCATATCCGTGGCAAAATCTCCATACTTCACCGGTCACAAGAATGAGAGTCTTTCAGGATAACGCAATTTTTCTGCCGACGGAGTTTCCATACTTCACCGGTCACAAGAATGATTTCCAGGATAACGCAATTTTTCTGCCGACGGAGTTTGAGACGGCCACATTGATGTCAACAAAAGCGAGAAATTCTAGAGAAGACAGAAAGAAAATAGAGAAGAAGCGAGAGAGAAGACAAAGAAAAACTAAGAGAGACTGAAATGGTGAGAAAAAGTAGGAGAGAAGTTTTCAGTTATACCGTGTTTGATAGAGTGGATTAGTATGGTGTTTGGTAGAGTGAATTAGTAAAACCAATGCATGTATTAACTTGGTGTATTAGTAATACCTTATTTGTTACACTTTTTCATCCTATATATATTTAATGCTTGCATTAGTTATTATACATTGTATTGTTTATTAAGGTAATACCATGATTTTCTAGATATTAGTAAAATACATGCATTAGCATGATTAAAGACTCAGTTGTCCCTCAAAAAAAAAATTACATCTTTTTCACCAAATTGTGGAGGATATCTTTGTAAATAAATTTTTTTATACAATGCATGTTATTTTTAATGCATCAAATCGAACAATGAATAAATATATTCTATGCATAATTAATACAAGCATAATTAATATATGTATTACTAATGCAAGCATCATTGATCCACTCTATCTAGCATTATTATTATATACCCTACCAAATGACGAGTAAGTGGGAGGGGTATAAATAGATGTGTCATAATGGCTGTAACATAATTACGTACTAATTTTTGTTATAATACTTCATATCCTATTGTAGTGTATTCTTAGTCTAAATATATTGTTTATAGTTTTGACTTGCCCCTTTTGATCTTATTAGTCAAACCTAAACGTATCGTTTAAATCCATCTTTAGGTAATAACGAAAAAAATTATTTTATGTAATGACTAATTTGATGTGATCTTGTGTGCATCTTGGTATTTTCTTTTCATTTTGACTTTACTAATTATTTAAATAATTTTATTTTATCATTTATCTTGCCTTTTCATAGTAGTTCTATCTAGGAGTGACAAAATTAAACCCAACCCATTTAATTCGCCCAACCCTTTCATCCATTTATTAGGTCAACCAATCTCAACCCAACCCATTTCAATCCATTTAGAATTGAATTGATATTCAACTTGAACTGACTCGAGAGAGATCTTGTCAAAATTATTTTAAAATATTTTTTTTAATTTGATATATATTTTATATCGCCAAAATAAAAAAAATATATAATTTAATTATTTATTAAAATATTTTTAAAAAACTAATAAAATAAATCAAATCTTGACCCACTCTGTAATCCATTATTCAATCCGTTTTGACCAACCCAAATTGGATTAAATCTTCACCTGTTTATTGTCTTGACCCATTATGATCCGCTCAAATTTGACCCAACCCACCCAATTGTCACCCCTAATTGTATCCCTTATCCTACAATCTCTTGTAGATTTATCACTCAAATTATGAATAATATGATATTATATAATGACCAAAAACGATACAATATATCCAAATATCATCTTTATTAAAACAATATAATGATTTGTGAATCTTTAAGAGATATATTTGTACAACTTTAGGCTAGAATCAACCAAATCGTTTCTTGAATAATTGATGTCTCTTGGTTGGATCTTTAGGCTTGCTTTTGACGAGGCCCTTCTTTCCAGTGCTGCATATTTCAGACAAATAACTATTTGTTAGTGACAAGAATGTTTAGTGAAGTAAATTCAAGTGAGAGAAAAGTAATTCATACTTGTACTCCATGTAAACCATCCCTTTAGCTCCTGACATGGCACTCATAGAACCCATGTAGCGACGGGCTTTTTGAAGAGCTACGTCATCTGCATCTTCATCTAGCTGCTCCAAACCGACTGCATCATCACCAGCACTCAGTACCTACAGGTGAAAGAATGAGCATGTGAGTCGTAGAAGCAAACATCATACAAACAAAAATTAACGTATAGGGAAAAAAAGAGAGTAGAAGAACCTTTCCGAGAAGTTGAAGCTGTTCTTCAAGACGATGGTAAGATAACTCAGGCCCAGAATCAGAAGGTGGCAAACTTGTGATCACCTAATATAAGAACAGGTCAGAAGAGAGATTATGGACGATCGTTGTATCCAGAAGAAAAGGTAGAACATCATGCACGGTATCAATGGCTTTGTGAAGAGGCAGTACCTTAAAGCTGTAACCTTGATCGATCAAGAACTGCTGTCTTTTGGTTGAGTAGTACATTTCCTGCAATTGAGAAGTTGATTGTAAGGTCATATACTATTAAAATGTTATTTCCAGATGAGCATAAGTGGACATCAGGTATCTACAGAAACTAGCAAACAGAACAGGATTCTGGACCTGGGTATCTGTTGACACGAGGGAGTAAAAGAATGCATTATACTCCTCTTTACCTCCTGCCATCCTATCTTGATGCCGCCCCTGTCAATCCAACAATGAGATAAAGACAGCTAGATTTGGAAACATGTTTTTTGGAATAAAAAGCATCTTGATATCAAATCATATATTACCAGAGGCTGTTATGAGATATATTACCACCAAGGTCACATATTGATTAGATACATGCATATCCCTAGAATTACAATTCCCTTTCGATTCGCATTGGCAAGTTTACGCCGAATACACTTCTAGAAAAGATAAGACCAACTAAAAGATGATTGATATGCTTAATACCAGTAGGTGCATGTCAAAGTTAGCAGTATTAAGGAAGAGTCCTGACATACTAATAAGTAATAAGTACTGCTTTCCTAGATATGCGGGCATTTCCAATTCCAAGTCTATTTGGACGTGAACTAAATATTTGAAGTTATTTCAACTTAGATGTTTAAAACCATGGAAGAAGGTTTGGTTTTTTCCTTTTTTCTATTGTATAGAGATGTTTATAGAATAGTCTGTTAGCCAAGCACATTGTTCAAATTACTCAGTATATTCCTACTTGTTAGGAGAGACTTCCGCCAAATAATAGCTAATTTTATCAAAAGGTTCACTCTACTGTCCACTATTATGGTAGCAGATAAAGGATGAAGACAACTGCCCTTAGAAAACACAATGACAACCTGTTATTTGTGTACCTGGAGCATCACCCACTAGAGAGATTTATCAATTATCATGATCTTTAATCGACACTTCAGATACGGATCAAGGGAGGCAATTATGAACTAGAAAACAAACACACCTTGGCCCTAAGAATACGCCCTAGACGTTGAGCTTCTTGTCGTCTTGAACCAGCATGTGACGAAATTTGTATTATAACATTTGCCTCAGGAATATCGATGGAGTTATCACCCACCTGTTAAAAAAAAAAGCAGAAATCATATCATCCACACAAGAAAAACCTTGAACAACACTTACGAATAGGTAGCAAGAAAACTATGTTCTTAACTGGAAACAGGCATAAAGCAAATGAATTATGGCATGACAAATTAGAGAATCATGGTTCAGCACAACTACAGACGCAAACTTTCAAAGATCTTGAAGAAACACACACATATGAATAAGAAAACAATCAACACATTATTTTATTTTATTTTTATTTGCACCGGGTGTCCGAGTCTCTTAGAGCCCCGACTAATCCCGGAGGTGCATAGGCCCTCGGCAAGGAGTTTCCCGCAAGTGCACCACGGTTAATTCAAGTTTTACCCAGTCCGATGGCCCTCAGAAATTGTTTGCACCCAGTGGGTTTCAAACTTGAGACCTTGAAAGGGAGCAAACCCCAAGGCTCAAGTCTATTACCACCAGGCCAACCCCTGAGGGTTAACAATCAACACATTATGATCGATGCGAAGTACTCAAAAAGAATACACTCTGCAGCACACAACTTGCAATGTCCATCCAAATCATCCAGCAAGTGATATTAAAAATCTGCTTGAACCTAATACCTTGGAAAGGAATATGGTGTTAACTTCCTTGCTAGTTTTGAATGCCTCAAGAATTTTCGTTCTTTCAACATGGCTGCATAACAAGAAAAAAATTCCCATTAAGACCTTTTAAATGGAGAAGCAAAGAAAAAGGCATTAAAATCTATGTCTCTCAGGCACTGCAAAAATGTTGATAGGTGTGTGTCGCATCGTCCAAAAGTAGTGCAATTTTGGAGGATCGGACACGGGAGCTGCAACATTTTTGGAGAAGCCGAGAAACATGGTCTAAAGTAGCAAAGCAACATAAGATTATTGAGAGACATCATGTGTAAACCTGGTAGCTCCATAGATCATAGGTTTCCGAAGCTTCATTGCATACTCGGTAAGTGCAAAAAGATTGTCGGCAAAGACAATGATCTTGTCCCCACGCTGCTGTTCATGAAAGCGGATAAGAAACTCACAAGCCCTGAACTTGTTTGGGTTCATCACATAAAGAGCCTGGAACATCACAAGGATATGAGAGTTAAAAGAGAATAATAACAATTGCCAAAAGAAAGGGGTGAACTCGAAATAATATTACAGAAAAGTAGCCTTAAGAAGTCGTACAAACATGAATTAGAGAAAGAGAATTTTAAATCCACATATATATAACATATTGATAGCTAGAAATTGCAAGTTCTATTCCACTGGCCAATGACAAGCTCAGTCCCTTTTGCTCATCTGTGGGAGTGATTATCAATGTTTTAAGAACTGAACATGGAACGACAGTACTTAAATGGAAATTAAGTGAGGTTGCTAAGTGACAATACCACTAGACTTCCAAATCAAGAAGTTGGAAGTTCCAGTCACCAAGGAAAACTGGAAAGGACCACTGCTGCCTCCAGCAAAGGGGTTTTTGATGGTGGGTTTTACCAAAGGAGAGGGAAAAAAAAGGAAAGAATCAAAACATGAAAATGCTGGTGAGCAATTGAGGGGCTTAGTTATTTTGTTTGATTATCACACTTTTGACACTTGACCCAGGGGGAACATTCTCTCATATAACTCCCACTTACATAGGAATACGGGAGATTGTCTCGGTGAGAAAAACACTGAAATCTCTCAAATGATCCCCACAAACAAGGAAAAAGATAAATGACTGCTAAATTTGGATTTCAACAATATGGGCAATATAGAAGTCTGGAAGAGATAGAACAAAAAGAAAAATTTAGCACCCCGAAGCTCCATGTTTTATCTCTCTTAGACTTTTAGTGCAACATGTAGGAAGTTTATGATGTAGATAGCTTCTTAGATTTTCTCAATTATCTTTCAGACTAGAGTAAGTAGGAACAGAGTTTTTGGAAGGTTCCTGGATATGGAGATTGAAATACCTGTAAGAATCCAGATGTAACCATTGCACAATCATTGTGCTTCTTTTGTTGATATAAAATGCTCGTTCACTAGTCAAAAAAAAAAAAGAATAATCCTTCATACTTCACACTCTTGCACACAATTACATAAATAGTGAAACTATGAGTTCTTCTCAGCATCAAGATCTCTCATTATTTCCACAAAATGATATCCATTTTGATAGAACTGTCACAAAAATAAAACAAGAAATCTTCTTATGTTCTAAGATCCAAACTGTGCTCCTCAACGAGATGAACAACTAAAGGAAATTCAGTCAATGTGAAGTCATCAAACATTGCATTCTAAGCATTAAGAATGGGAAAATTAGAAAAGACTACGTACTTGTCGCTTCTTTGAATTCTCTTTTTTCAAATATTCGGCAAAGAATTCCTTTGTCATAGGACACCACACCTCAGCACATTGTACATTTGCAATAAATCCTCCTTTCACTAAATCCAACCAATTTGCTTCATACAACTTGGGACCAATAAGAAAGTTCAAATCTGTGATCCTCTCGTCTTCTCTCACAAGCGTAGCTGTCAAGTAGCCAAATAGTCCATTAAATTTTGTGAAATACCAAACAAAAATGCAATTTGTAAAAACTCTCTTTCTGAAACACATACCAGTAAGCCCAAGTTTGCAGTGTGATTTCGTGATACTAATGACCTTTCGAAACATATGTGCAGGAACCACGTGCACCTGCATAAATGCCAAGAAAGAGACCTTTATATTTATGCCAGTATACATACAAACTTTACCTTTAATATCCATCTCCAAAGTTGAAAACCTTCGGTAAAAGATTCTGCAACATACATTTCCCACAAGATACTTGTACTAAACCCGAACTTCATTTTTAAAAAAATAAAATCATTCAATTGTACATAACACCAGAGGAGAAAGAAAAAAATATATTATAAACATTCAAATAAATAGAGATATATCATTTTAGAATAAATCTTCCCATATCAGCAATTAGTATTAGTTAGACGAAATTGACCATTACGTATTGACAACAACTAAGTACAAGAGTTGCACAGAAATGAGAAACTCAACCAAGAAACACTAAATCGCTAAATCTTTCATACTTCTTTAGGTCAGATAATACATACTCCCTCTGTTTCATTTTGTCTTAAGCTTGACTGTGCCTGAAGTTTAAGAATGTCAAGAAGACTTTTGACTCTTGTGGTCTCAACTAAGGTGTGTCGAACATACAAATAATACCCCATGAATCTTATAGTCACTAAAGGTAAAATTGGGAATATCGGAATTAAACACATACTAAATATAGAAAGGCGCCTTTTTTAAAAGAGAATAAAAAGAAAAGTAGAACACAAAATGAAACGGCTAGTATATGTGTCTCTGTGTATGTATGAACGATTGTATGTTCTTCCATAAGAAGAATCATGAACAGATATGATACTCCTGCTGTCAAGGACAACATGCAAAATAAGCTATGGTTTCACATTAACCTCGAAAAGCAACTCATACACTGGATAATTTTTTGGAAGACACAATTTGGAACATTGCAAGACCAAACATTTACCTCATCCATGAGGAGCAAACCCCACTCTCTATTTCTTATTTCTTCAATGATCTTCTCAGATTCTTCAGAACGTTTGCCACCAAAAGCAACCATGTTATATGTTGTCACCACCACACCAACATTTCCACGGAATCTTTCTTTGCTGTCAGATGTGAAACGACATATCTGCTCTTCTCGGATAGTAGACCACAACTTAAACTGGAAAGCCCATTGATCCACAGACACAGCATTTGTTGCTAAACAAAGGCAGCTCTTCTTTATTCTGCTTGCTGCAGAAACACCTACTAAAGACTTCCCGGCACCACAAGGTAGCACAATAATTCCAGATCTTGCTCTTCCTGAAGCATTCAACATACCATTTTACCACAGTCAAGGGCATTAAATGTATCAATCAAGTACGACTTGGTAACACCGTCACAATTGGTACCACGAATCAATCAATCAATCAATCAATCAACTATAACTCTTCCTGAAGCATTCAACATACAATTTAACCACAACTTACCATGTAAGCACAACCAGGCAGCTTATGGATCCCCAAACACTAGTTCAGCATTAACTGGATTTATCATAATATATATGCTGACTGTCAATCTACTATAAACTTCCTCAGTTTATGCAGACATGAGACCATCTACGTTTTGGGAAAACTCACATAGATGACGTCTAAAAGCGAGATCATATTCCCCTGTAAAGGCACTATGAGATGCTGAAATTCTAAATAGTAATTTCAACTTTAAAAAACTATCTTCCTTTTTTCGGATCATTCCAAAAATGCCATCCAGCCTTTACAGCTTATTGGGATTGTTATTACATATGGTTTCAGAAGGTATCATATTACATTGTATTGTACTACATTGTTTTGATGACAACATTTGGATAGACCATATCGTTTCCGTCGTTACATAATGTCAAACATAAACCATTTGAAGGATAAACCTAAACTATTATAAAGAAAAGTAGGCCAGGGGGTAGAGTTGTTATAAAAGAAAGGGTAGGTAAAGGATAAATATAAAATAAGATTATGAAATAATAAAATTAAGGCAAAACAAGGAAGAATAAAGTAACGACGTATCCATACCAAATTAATCGTTACATAACCATGGATACAAAATACGATACAATAAAATTTAGGAGTAAGGTCTGCTTACATCCTATCCTCCCGAGACCCCAATGGGGTATAAGTTATTATTGATACAATAAGATTTAAGTAACAATCAAAAGAAACCTTGTATTGAAAATAACAATATAATATGATTTAGTAACAATCATCCAAACAAGCTGTTAATGGCATTCTTCCCTTCGGTATTCATTGTTTTTACGACAGTATAGCACTTCAAAGCTAGAACTCCTTTTTTATCCTTATAATTTTGGAAAAAAACAAAAGGTAATTTTCACTTCTATGTGCGAGCCCAGTTCTTTTTCAAATTCAAAAACCATATAAAAGCCAGTTCTTCTCTTCAATCCACAAACTAGAGAACCAGAAAATGGGAGCAAGGGAGTATCTATATCTCCAGTCACAATACCCTTGTGCTTACTCCCTCCATCCTATATTTATCATGACTACTTTGTTTGGCACAAAGTTCAAGAGTAAGTTCAAATCATGTCAAAGTTAAAGAGCATCGCCTCCAGATGCAAAGATAATGTCCATACCCTTAGGTATAATATTTATTATAATAAAATCTGATCAGTGACTAAAATCTATTTCTACCCATCAGAAAAATCAGGATATAATGGGATTACATGCAATTCTTGGAACGAGCCAAATACGAACATCTTAGACTCTCTCTCCAGTTTCCACCAATGATAATTTAAATATGAGTGCCTATCAGAAATATTCAAGATGCATGAAGAGTTATCCAACTTCCATCGCCAAAAAATGTAACAAATGAAGAGAAGCTTAATCACTATATTAAGTTAATACATAGAAGACTAAGGAATAGAAGAACACATAGATGTTTTAGCAAATAAAATCCATTCATCAGGAGACCCGAAATTCAAATGGGGGGAGGGGGGGAGGGGGGGGGGGGGGGGGAGGGGGGGGGGGGGGGGGGGGGGGAGGAGGGGGGGGGCG